>CANSGD010000671.1:0-131498 GCA_947645195.1 Patellifolia procumbens | reverse complement strand
ACAACTTCTCCATTGTAATCTCTAATTCAATCATAGTGTTTTTTGGCATGATGTTGACAGCTGAGCCTCCGTCTACTAAAATGCGGTTGATCCCATACAGTATGTATCCAGAGACAAATGATGGTCGGTTGTGAGGTTTTGATTGAACCCAACAACAGATCCTCATCTGTAAAGGCTAAAGCAAAATTACAAGATGCACAATTAGCAGAACTTTCAATAAGTTCCCTCAACCCCTTTTATCTTGTCAACATACAATTCCGGTTGCTAACGTGCAAGAGCTACTTGCTGACACATTTCTCGAGGCAGTTTGAAGATTTGCCCCCCATCCCATCCGCGTTGGCAGGGCCTCTAATACAGTTATAACTTTTGGGTCTATTTCAGTCCCAAAATGTTGAAGTGTCAGTTTGAAAGACATTTTGCCTTTCTCCAGCAAGAGAATTCTCTTCCTCACTGTCCTCCATTACTTCTTGCTCATTCTCCATAAAGGAGACAGTGTTGACAGTAACCGGATGAAAGTATTCTTCTGGAAAAGATTCCTCTAAGATTATGGGCGTAAGCGGTTCTTGTTCAAGTAAATCAAAGGGAAGGACTTGTGTCTTGACACTTTATTTGGCTTCTTCTTCCCTTTCGAGCGCTTAGGGCCCTTCTTCCTTTTGTTGCTTCTTTGGTGGCGGAAAGGTTGTCTCTGCAGCCTTGTTTGCTTTCTAGGCTACCTTCTTGTGAACAATGTCCACCCTTCATCATCTTTTTCATATGGGGCGATAACCAAAGTTTTATGCTCAACATGTGACTTGCTGGCCATTGGGGTACTTAGTCTTGCCACATACACAATCACAGGCTCAAACTTCTGAACTGCAAAATTTGAGCTTCCCATAGAGATTCTATCACAGCGGATGCATGATTAGGCTTAACTATTTCATCAAGGTCCTACTCGATTCTCCCATCCTTTGCTAGCTGCATGATTTTTTTCTTTAAGTGTTATGCACTTCTCGATGGGGTGACTAACCATCCTATGGTATCGGCAGTAGTTGGTGTCGAAGTCTTGCCAATATCTTGATATCACGTATTTATATAGAGTTTTCTCCTTATTTACAAGCTAATTTGTGCGTCATTGGAGCTCTTAGGAGCTATTTTTGTGCTAACTATCGTATGTAGTTGTGGTTTCGTGTTTTAGTATTGAATTGCAGGTTTTATGGAGTTTTCTCCTTATTCCCGAGCCTTTTGGAAGCAACCACGGCTTTACGAGATGTTACGAGGCACGTAGGATGGTTCACGAGCTTTATGGATAGTTTAGGAGGTCCCAAGACCCCTAGCGTGAAGATTAGAGAGCCAAGGAGTCAAAGGAGGTTTCCGTGCACTGATCGGGCAAAAATGGCCCGATCGGGCGAAGTATTTATGATCGGGTATGAAAGTTGGACCCGATCGGGCAATGTATGCCCGATCAGATCGGGCGAGCACACATGTGCCCAGACCCGATCGGGCATCCACCGCCCGATCCATCGGGTCAAAGGCTGCTAGGTCTCGTTGTGAAGCTGCGGATGAGGCGAGCTGCTGGGCGCGTTTTGTCGCCTGGCCCGATCGGGTGGCTGCCCACGGCCCGATCGGGTGGGTCGTTATAATCAGTTCAATGCTACGCTGCTGCTACGCGAAGGCCCAGAGGACAAAGCGCTGAGTTTGGTGTTTGACCCGATCGGGTACTGTGCTCGGGCCCGATCGGGTCTGGTGCATTTGTCGCGGATTTCGAGTTTTGTTTCCTATTTTTTATTAGACTTTAGGGGTATTATAAATACCGTTTTCCTCATTATTTAGGAACATCTTTACTTTACATCTTTTATTCATCTTAGTTTTATTCTTCATTGTTCTTAGTTCAATTCAAACACTTTAGATTAATTTAGAGGTGATCAAACCTATTTCGATTTCAATAAAAGTTCCTGCTTTCCGTCAATTGGTACTCTTCTCTACTCTTTATCTCTTTAATTACTTTGATTGCTTAGTTTATTTATTTAATCGTTCATGATGCAATTGTTAGGGTTTCATATTAGTTTTGTCGTTATTAATTCGATCATGTCTGAGTAGTCTCTTTCTAGGGTGTTAGATAGGAAAGTCATGTTTATACCATGACTGTGATTTAGACTCTTATCGAATTCTAGGGCTTGATTAGGGTGATTGTGATGTGATTTGTTCTTTATTGAGTAATTAACGTTATTGCGCAGTTTCGTTGGTTGCTTGTGGTTAATAGTTGTTTGCACAGATCCGTCTTACGACTAGAGGCCTAGGTTACGTAGTGTTCTGATTACGTTAGTGAACATGCGGCGTATGTTGAACTATGAGCGTTGATTCTTAACCATAGCTCAACATAGGCTCTAATCACCCGACTCTTCACTTAGGTTTTGGTAGTAGTTGACCCTATTTGATTGGTATAAGCATGGTGGACCGACCTAATACCCTAGGTTTTTATTCCATAGTTTAATCCTCGATTTATTCCGTCTTCTGTAGTCTGTTCTTTAGTCTAATTATTTCTTCCCTGATTTCATCTGGAGTAGCTAAATCGGCTGAATATTGATTTAGAAACTCTGTCTCCCTGTGGATTCGACCCTGCTTCCGCTGACTACCTAGTTAGAGGTCCGTAGGTTTATTTTTGATTAGGCGATACGACTAAAACCTATCACATCTACGGACCGTTTAGGTTCGGGAAGCTCAATGACCTTATTCTCGAGCAAGTTATCTAGCATTCTGGACAAGTTAGAATCCGGAAATGGGTACTTCTTTGCTTGCAGTTCTTTTGGGGTGGGCCAATCCTTTTTAGGCTCTCTAGAAGATGAACTCCTTTTGTCTTCATTGCTCGCCTTTCCAGAAATCTTGACAGGCCCAGAAGTGGATGTGATCAACATTGACTCATTAGTCGAACATTTCGAAGATTTGTCGCTTTTCTTGAAATCTTTCTTTTCCCTTCTTCATTTCATAAGAAGCATGAATTTTACCACGATTATTGGCTATGGTGAGCTCCATGTCATGAGCTCGAGTAGCCAACTCTTGGAAAGACCTAGGCTTTATACCTTGCAAGATATAAAGTAAATCCCAGTCCATTCCCTGTATACACATCTCGACAGCAGATACTTCAGTCAAACGGTCTTTGCACTCTAGACTCAGAGCGCGCCATCGGTTGATGTAATCAATGACAGGCTCTTCTTTCCATTGATGAGTTTTAGTTAACTCAATCATTCTAACTACACGCTGAGTGATGTAAAACCTATTCTGGAACTCTATCTCACATTTCATCCCAACTATCAATGGATTCCGGAGATAAGTCTGTGTACCAGTTAAAGGCGATGCCTTTTAGGGAGCGAACAAACTGCTTAACTAGCAAGTCACCTGTAGTGTTGGCATTATTGCACGTCTCCACAAAGTGGGCGACGTGTTGTTTAGGACTTCCTTTCCCATTAAATTGCTAAAACTTGGGGGGTTGGTAACCATGAGGCATACACAACCTATCGATTCTCTTGGTGTAAGGTCTCACATAGCGGTGACTACCTTGAGAACTTTCCCCCAGTTGACCCTTGACAGCGTTAGCTATCATATCTTAGACTTGTTTAGCAGTCAATGGAATGTGAGAGTTGTCTTTTACAGATTTGTCACACTCACTTCCGCTTTCACTTTCAATATGCTTAGATGATCCATCCATTGAACGTTTCTTAAGCTTCTTGTTCAGGGTAGTGATTTGATCATTCTGAAGTTTGATTTGAGCATCCTTTTCCTCTCCATCTTTTATCAATTTTTGGAGTAGGTTATTCATCTCAACAAGTTGCTCTTCAATCGTTTTTGTTGAAGTCACCATGACAACAGTAGAGGAATCACTACTGGATTCAGCATCATCGTCGACCCTAAATGGGCTAAAGAAGGGACTGGTGTGAATGACCAATCTCGCTGACCGTTCAGTTGCATTTTGATTCCATTTGAGGGAAGCAGCAGATGGTTGGTCATATTCAGCTGCAGAGCCAGAGCCAAACACTGGCGCTTCACGTTCTTTGCGAAAAGAAGACGTGATGGCATTTTCAGAAGCAGTTTGTCTAAACGATTTGCGTTGACGGGTAGGGATTGTCGCAGCTTGAAGGCTTTTTTTTGCAACGGCGACAACAACTTTCTTCATTCCTCTTTTGTTTACACCAAGAGTCCGGTCGGCAATGAAATCACCCAGCGTCACAATCTTTCGCTGGGTAGCGCCAGAATTGTCAGTGAACTTAACAATGTTCTTCCTTGAGGCCCTTGATCTTATAGTAGTTGATTGTTTTTTTTCTTTACGAAACAGAGACGAGAGGCAGAGATGGTCCCACCGGGCGTGCCAAAATTTATATACAACAAATTTCGCAGTCTAAATAAATAAACCAAGAAATAATGTAACAAAGATAAATTTATATTGATAATGTGTCGGGGTACAATCTATGTATTACAGTTTATATAAAATAAACTAAGTCCTCTGATTCTCTTCTGTAGCTTAACGTCGACACGTGTTGATGACGACCTTGACTTGAGTGTAGGATAACGTTTTGTCAACGTCAACCTAAGCTTGAGTTGTGGATGATGTTTTGTCAACGTCAATCTGAGTTGGAGTGTTGGATGACGGTTTGTCAACGTCAACCTGAGTTTGAGTGTTGGATGACGTTTTGTTAACATCAACCTAAGTTTGAGTGTAGGGTGACGTTTTGTCATCAACCTGAGTTTGAGTTTTTTTTTTGGGTTTATTCGAATTAGGGCTGACGCAGCTTGAATCTCAGTCGAATGTGTTTGAGTTTCTCTGAACAGTCGACACGAATTTGTTGTGCTTATTGACTACTTGTAGAGAAGATTTCCAAGAGAAATTTGAGAGCTCTTGAGAATGATGATCTTTCGACCTCTGCAACTGAAGGTGGAGAGGTCTATTTATACGGGATGGAAACCCTTCATGGACTTTTGGTGGTTTGGGTTTGGGCCCGTTTATGACTTGGTGGTCTTTATACCTTGTCCATTTAACCATCTGTTTTGGGCTAATAATATGGGCTAACCCAAATATTTTACAACCCAAATTATGTTCATTGAATTTGAGCTTTATTTAGGTGGGCTATTATTTCTTCTAGCTCAAAACTAATTAATTTAATTTTAATGTAAAACACTACTAAATTTTTAGTGTCTACACTTATTTTATTATTTATTAAAGTTTAATATTATTTCCCACTAAAATTTATTTACTCACAGTTTAATTTTATTTGAATTGATAATGTTTATTAAAAATGATTTCATTTAGTTTTGAATTATTTAACGATTTTATTTAAATGATATGATTGAAATGTATTTTATTTGAATAAACTAATTATTCATTTTCATTATTTTTAATTAATTTAATTATTATTGAAATCCATATTTAGTTGTGGGCATGCTTACATAATTGTCCATCCATATTAGAAACTCATACAAAGCCCGAGCCATACAAACACAAAGTCCATTTACATAAGCCACAAAGAAGGCAAAAGCTAAATAAATGGCTGAAATTACAATCATTGCCCTTATCACCCAAATGCTCTTATCATTTATCAACCTTTACCATCACCCTCTTTCATCTCATTCCACCCTCTTCAACCGTATGAACATGGCTCTTGAGTCATGAAGAAAAACTCTCAACTACACCAATTAATTTGTCACAATGCTTCATATTAGGGTAATTTGGTAATTAGACTCTTAGTAGGTTTGTAAAGATATTTTGTATCTCTATATATATAGCATGCCAGGCAACCTAAACAGGTTAGCCAATTATTCCAATACTCGTACATGGTATCAAGAGCCTAGGTTAAAATAATATTTTTTCCTCTCTCTCACAATTATTTTTTTCGTCCGGTTTGCCCTAGTGTTTTGCAAGGTGGAACCCTAATTTCCTGCTATGGCCGCCCCTTCTACAACCCAGGCCGCCACTGCCGGAGATAATTCGTCCACTCCTCTTCATCAGTCAAGGTCCGTCGACCATGTCGGACAGCACCATCTCGATCTGGGTGGCGCCTCTGATGTACGTGCATCCACGCCGTGGTTATCGTCCTCCACCGGACAACCACTGCCTGACTTCCAGGCCGCAACACCAACGACGGCGCCCCTCCCTGGCTTCCAGGCGCACTCTTCGATGACGCCGTTGCGTCACAACAGTGCTGGCTTCCCGGCGCACGCTTCAACGACGCCGCTGAGTCCCAGCAGTCCCTTTGGACGCTTCCCACCAGGTTTTGGTGGTCCCTCCACCGCCCATGCTTCTTCCTCCATGATTAATGCTTCGCCTCTTCTTGCTCCCCAATTTACACAGGCTGCCCAATTCCCTCACGTGACATCACTTGCACAACAATTTACTAATCATGATATTACACGATTTGTTACGATCAAATTGACCACTACAGAGGATTTTCTCGTCTGGAAAACACAAGTTACGTGTTTCTTGTTAACACATCAACTTTTAGGTATTGTTGAAGGTACAATTTCTATTCCTTCGTCTACTTGTGTTGATCATCTTGGTCAATCTTTCCCTAAACCGCAATTCTACGAGTATTTACGCTTAGATCAACAAATCAAATTGTGGTTGTATGCTACATTGTCACGTGATGTTATGCTTGATGTACATGAATTACATACTTCTGTGGAGATCTGGAATAGGTTAAAATCACGTTTTTTACATGCTAGTATGGCTAGGTTTATGGAACTGAAAGGACGATTGAGTCATATGAAGAAACCTGAACAGCAGACTATGGAAGTGTTTTTTCGTGAAATTAAAGTTATTGTTGATTCTTTAGCTGCTATTCAGTGTCCTGTCTCTCAGTATGATCTTGTTCAGTATACTTTGACTGCCTTGGATCAAGATCGTGATTATGATGCCCTTGTCACTACTTTGTTACAATTTCAAACGTCTTTGACGTTTGATGATCTTCACCCCAAACTACTTCAGCATGAGCAACGCATTAAGGCTAAGCGTGCCTATGATGATACGTCCGCTGCTCATCAGGCTTTAGTAGCTATTCAGACTGGCTCTTCAGGTTCACAACCGTCTTCCTCGGGTGGTTCGAATTCTAAAGGTCAAGGGGGTGGTAAGAACAAGAATCGCAACAATAATCGTAACAAGGGTGGTCGTGGTAACAATGGAGGACGCGGCAATGGAGGACAGGGTGGTCGTGGCAATGTAGGCCGCACTAATGGTATGGGTAATTTTCATGATGTTTCGTATGTTATTTATTCTTGTGCCAATTATATTGCTAATGATTTGTCTTCATCAGGAAGTAATCCATGTAACGACAATTTAGCCAACACTCCTTCTTCAGATAATTGTGGTCTTTGTTGGTATCCAGGTCACCAAGCAGCCTATTGTCCTCAACGTTTTAATCACAACTTTGTGCCTTCTTCTCCTGATGGTGTCACACGTGCCCTAGCTGCACTGTCTGTTGGTGGTGAAACAAATGACTCCGTTTGGTATCCAGATTCTGGAGCCGCATCTCACATGACCTCACAGGATGGTAAGCTATCCAATGCTATTCCTTACACTGGTTCGAGTTCTATTGTTGTTGGTGATGGCACGAAACTT
The DNA here is from genome assembly GCA_947645195.1 of Patellifolia procumbens. Lineage (NCBI taxonomy): Eukaryota > Viridiplantae > Streptophyta > Magnoliopsida > Caryophyllales > Amaranthaceae > Patellifolia > Patellifolia procumbens. Next base: position 123,919 of record CANSGD010000671.1, on the reverse strand, counting down.
CCCATTAATAAACTTGGTAACTTAACTCTGTCTTCCCCGAGTCGCCCCCTTCGCCTCACGAAGGTGTGTCATGTTCCCCAGTTAAAGCATAATCTGATGTCTGTCCAAAAGTTATGTCAGGATAATTCTTGCATAGTCTATTTTGACGAGTCTTCTGTTTGTGTAAAGGACAAGACCACGGGGGCGGTTCTGTTGCGGGGAATCAGTAGGAATGGTGTCTACCCTCTTCAGCCTCACATTCTAGACTCAGAGTCGTCTGTAGAATCGTCTGTCCCTGCTCTCATTGCCACTAAGGAATCTGGAGATGTTTGGCATACTCGCCTTGGTCATACTTCTGCTAGAGTTTTAGGAAGTTTACGTTCACAAAACTTGATTTCATGTAGTTCTAAATTTCATGACGATTGTGTTCATTGCAAAGTAGGAAAGATACATCGTTTGCCCTTTGAGTCTGTGACTCATCGTGCCCCCTATCCCTTATATTTGATACATAGTGATCTTTGGCAATCGCCAGTTAAATCGAATCAGCTTTTTCAGTATTATGTGGTTTTTGTTGATGATTATTCACGTTTTTCTTGGCTATATCCACTTAAACTGAAATCTGATGTTTATTCGACCTTCTTAGCTTTTCAGAAACTTGTTGAGAACTTGTTTAATTCCAAAATTAAATTTTTCCAAAGTGATGGTGGACGTGAATTTGATAACACTCCTTTACTACAACATTTCTGTGATTCGGGAATTTATTTTCGAAAGTCTTGTGCTCGGACTCAAGCGCAGAATGGTATTGCAGAAAGGAAACATCGAACCATTATTGAGATGGCACGTACTATGCTTATTCAATCTGAGTTGCCAACTCGATATTGGGTTGATGCGTGTTATACGGCGGTTTATACGATAAATCGTCTTCCCAGTTCGGCATTACAGGGTTCATCCCCGTTTGCTAAGCTATTTCATCGTCCCCCCTCCTATGAGTTTTTGAAATGTTTTGGTTGTACTTGTTTTCCGTTGTTTTTAGATCCTAAAATCAATAAATTACAAGCTAAGTCGATTCAATGTGTTTTCATTGGCTATGCATCAAATTATAAGGGTTATCGATGTCTTGATCCTGTTTCTGGCAAAATTTACACCACTCGTCATGTTTTCTTTAGTGAACGGAAATTTCCATATCGTTCCCTCGTGTCTAGCACACCCATTGGTCCGTCTTTGGACGAGTCTCTTGACCCCTTGGTTTGGTTTCCAAGTATTCCTTTGTCTAGTGACCCACGGCCTGTGTCCTCAAGTCTCCCCTCCCACGAGCCCGCAGCATTACGGGAGCACATGCAGCAACCCGCTGCCGGCTCACAGAATGCATGCGAGCCCGGGCCTCTCCTAACCGCGCCCGCAGGCTCCCGCGAGCATACGCAACATCACGCTGCCTGCCCGCAGGTCCCATGCGCGCCCGCAGCACCCTCGCCCAGCAGCAGCGAGCAGCTGCCGCGTCTTCCTCCCACTGCTGTTAGTCCGCAGCAGCCCCCTGCGTCCGCGGGAGGTCTGCTGCCCCCTTCCTCGTCACACGCCATCTCTCCTCATGGGTGTGATGTACCCTCCCTGTCTAGTCTTGAGTCATCCCCGTCTCCTATCGTCCCTCCCCCTAGGCGTCCTAGAAAGTCGTCTACGTGTGTCGATCCTACTAATGTTCATACCATGACCACGCGTCTAAAAGACAGAATCATTTCAACTAGGAATTTATTGGATTTAAAAACCGATGTTGTTGAGTCTGAACCGTCTAATTTTAAGTAAGCGTCTAAAGATTCACGTTGGCAACAAGCCATGCGTGATGAGTATGAAGCATTAATTAAGAATGATACATGGGAACTTGTGCCTCGCAACAACAATAGAAACGCTCTTGGTTGTAAGTGGGTGTATAAGATTAAATATAATTCTGACGGTTCTGTGGAGCGGTTTAAGGCCAGACTTGTTGTTTTTGGTAATCATCAGTAGGCAGGTATTGACTACTTTGAAACCTTTAGTCCTGTAATTAAGCCTACTACTGTTCGCTTAGTTCTTACTCTTGCTGCTACTTTTAAATGGCCTATTCGTCAACTCGATGTTAAAAATGATTTCCTTCATGGTTTCCTCAATGAGGAAGTCTATATGCGTCAGCCTCCTGGTTTTGAATACCCTTCTCAACCACATCATGTTTGTCGGTTACGAAAATCCATTTATGGTTTGAAGCAAGCTCCTCGAGCTTGGTTCTCTCGTTTCAGCAATTTTCTTCTCTCTATTGGTTTCAAGTGCAGAAGTTGTGACACCTCCATGTTCACTCTCAAACACAGTAGTCATATTATCATTCTCTTGCTATATGTTGATGATATTGTGCTTACAGGTAGTAGTTCCTCTTTGCTTCAGAAATTTATCAGTGTTCTCTCTGCCCAGTTTGCTATGAAGGATTTGGGTGATTTGCATTATTTCTTAGGCATTCAGGTTTTACGTACTCCTCAGGGTTTGCTTTTGTCTCAAAACAAATATGTAGTTGATCTTCTTCAGAAATTTCATCTTCATACTGTCAAACCCGTACGTACTCCTGTTGTCTCTCGTGTCACTCTTTCTCTCTTAGATGGTGAACTTCTTGCTGATCCCACAGATTATCGTAGTATGGTTGGTGCATTGCAATATTTGACTATGACTCGTCCTGATATTGCCTATGCTGTTAATTCGGTTTCTCAATTTATGCATGCGCCTCGTACTACTCACCTTCATGCTGTGAAAAGAATTTTCAGGTATCCGCAGGGAACTTCTGATTATGGGCTGTTTCTTCATAGTACTGGCTCTCCTACTGTGACTGTTGCCTACTCTGATGCTGATTGGGCCGGGTGTCCTGACACTCGGCGTTCTACTACTGGTTATGCTGTCTTCCAAGGGAAGAATTTGATCTCCTGGCGCTCTAAGAAGCAACCTACTGTTTCGAAGTCTTCTACTGAAGCTGAGTATCGTGCTGTTGCCTACACTGCGGCCGAAACAATTTGGATACGTCAATTGATGGCTGATTTAGGGTATTTTCATCGACGGCCTACCATTCTCTATTGTGACAATGTTTCTGCTATGTATCTTACTGCCAATCCTGTTCATCATGATCGTAGTAAGCATATTGATGTTGATTATCATTTTGTTCGTGAGATGGTTGCTAAAGGTGGACTTCAGGTCAAGCACGTTCCGACACAGTTGCAGGTTGCTGATATTTTTACTAAGGGTCTTTCTTCTGAGTTGTTTTGTAAACATCGTTCCAATCTATCCGTGATTCCTCCCGTAAAGATTGAAGGGGTGTATTAGGGTAATTTGGTAATTAGACTCTTAGTAGGTTTGTAAAGATATTTTGTATCTCTATATATATAGCATGCCAGGCAACCTAAACAGGTTAGCCAATTATTCCAATACTCGTACACTTCACCCAACTTCTGAACAATTGCATCCTTTGTCAAAAAGCAAAATATCCTCTTCAATTCCCATATCTTCTCCATCTATGGAGCTTGACCAAAGACCCAAATTCAGCTTTGAAAATCCCCTATAAATACCAACCAAAATCCATCTTAAAATTCAAGCAAACCAACTCCAAAGGTTTGCTTCACTCCCTCTTTCCTTCTCTTTTAAATTCTGATTGCTTTTGTGAAAAGAAAAGAAAAATAAAACCTTTTTTTTATAAACCACTAGAGCCCAGCCACCGGACCACCAAACGGCCACCACCGCACCACACGCCCCTCTTCCTTCGCCTGAAACTGCCGAGCACCACCACTCATCTCCCTCCCTTCGCTGCATCTGCTCTCTTCGTAGCCAGCCCGCAGTCCCCCACCATCTCGCCTGAACCCGCACCACCACCCTAGCCAGCCTCGTCGGTCGCCTGCACTGCCGTGAAACACCCTTGTCATCACCATCCAACCCCTCCTCCTTTCCCCCCTTGTTGGGCTCTCCTCTGTTTCCCCATCTTTTCTCTTTGTTTTCCTGCTTTTGTGAAACTGATTCATATGAATCAGGTTTTTTTTTCCCTTTTTTATTTACTTTTAAAGTTTTAAAATCAAAATAAAGTAGAGTTGGTTTACTATAAGACGGTCTTAGGTTAAGCTTAACCTCAGACCAGCCCAATAAGCCTTAGAGAAGCCCATGCGCGTTCCACATGCTAAGCAGCCAAGCCAAGTTGATTTTGTTAACTTTTCGACCCAAAACCTTAACTTTTTTGCGCTTTTTAACTTTTAGCCCTAAAACCTTAACTTTTGCATAAAAATCACTAACTAGTATCATATGTGGAATCAATACCCTTCACTCCATTAGCCTTATTAGTTATGCATTTTTATGCAAAAGTTAAAGTTTTAGGTTGAAAAGTTAAAATACGCAAAAGTTAAGGATTTAGGTTGAAAAGTTAAAAAATCAATTTTTCTAGGCTCCTTAGCGCGTGGCACGCGTAATTGGGCTTTTAATTGGCTTATTGGGCTGGTCTTACATTTTTATGCAAAAGTTAAAGTTTTAGGTTGAAAAGTTAAAAAAAACGCAAAAGTTAAGGTTTTAGGTTGAAAAGTTAAAAAATTAATTTTTCTGGGCCCCTTAGCGCGTGGCACGCGTAATTGGGCTTTTAATTGGCTTATTGGGCTGGTCTTACATTAAGCTTAATGTAAGACCGTCTTTTATAAGACTTTGCCAATAAAGTAATTGACTTACCTAAATCATTTTCATGTTATTTAAATTAGTAAAGTTGATAAAAATAACTTAATCCTTTTTACTTAAAATGTTATTTTTTTAAATTTGAAAATCATAAACTTTAATTTATAAAACTCCTTTGAAATAATTAATGAATTTTATTTGAGTTACTTGAATTATCTAAGTTACTTATTTTATAAATTTTAAGGGGTTACTTATGTAACTAATTTTAGACCTCGTTTATTGTAGACTCCGAGGGCGTAGATGAGGAATACAAGAGGGTTGATCAGTTCGTGAATCTAACTTTTGGGCATGCGTTAGGAGGTAATTTCCAATGTCCATCTAAACATAGGTCCTGTTAGAAATAAAAATATTTAATTTCAACTTACTTTCAGTCTCTATCAAAAAAAATAAGTTCAGACAAGTGTTATTCAATAAAAATAAGCAAAGATAAGGTTTAACAGTTTCACAAATAAGGTTTGAATAAATTTTAATATGTTCCAATAAGTTTAGTTAAGTCCTGATAAGCAAAAATAAGTTCAGACAAGCAAAATATAAGGGCCCGTTCTTTTGAACTTATTTTCAGTTCAGATAAGGTCGAATAAAGTTTAATAAGGTCGAACAAGGTCTAATAAGGTCTAATAATTAAGGTCTAATAAGGTCTAACAAGGTTTAATAAGTTTGAATAAGCTTTAGTAAGGTCTAATAAAGTCTAATAAGTTCAGATAAGTTAAAAAGAACAGGCTTTGTTCTTTTGGCCTACAAAGAGCTGAACTGAACTGAAATTAATGGGACTGAATTGAACTGAACTGAACTGAACTGAACTTAACTTATTTTTTTAAATTGAATTATATAGATTATATAATGATAATACATATAGAAATAATAATAATTTTAATAATAAGTACTTATGATTATTAATAATAATAATAATACTTAATAATACTTAATAATAATAATATTTATTCTTATTATAATAATAATCATAATAATAAGAATAATAATAATACAAATAATAATATCAATAATACTACTAATAATTAGTAATAAAAAATTAATACTAATATTATTTTAATATTAATAATAATGATAATAATACTTGATAATGATAATATTTATAACAATAGAATAATAATAAAAAATGATTATAAAAAAGTAATTTGAAGTAGTAGTAATAATAATAACAACAACAATAACAATAGTTGTAATAATAATATTAATAATTAATATAATAATAATAATAATAAGAAGAAGAAGAAGAAGAAGAAGAAGAACAATAATAATGATAATAATAATTATAGCGATAATAATACTCGCACCGTCCCATATTAGTTGCAATAGTTTGACTTTTACATTACTCATATGCCTTACTTTTACCATGATTTTTAACTAATATATAAAACCAAAATTAATAAATAAGATGCTCTTAGATTTGTGTCAATGTATAAATTTGAAGTTTTAATTTTTCATAATTTTTACTAATTAATAGTTATGTATATTAATGGTCAAAGTTGTGTATTGGCAAGTGTGTCATTCAAATTATTGCAACTAATGTGGGACGGAGGTAGTAATAATTAATTATGATGATAATTATAACAATAGTAATAATAATAATAAATGATAATAAAAGTGTTAATAATAAGGTGAAACTGAACTGAAATTAATGGAACTGAACAGAATTGAACTGAACTAAAATTAATAAGACTGAACTGAATTGAAATTATTTTAAATTCTTTGCACGCCAAAAGAACAGGGCCAAAGTTATAAAGAACAAACCTAGGATTTTCTATGAGAATCAAACCTAGGAAATCATCAACTTAAAAGGGCTGATTTATGTAATTATGTAAACAAACAAAGCACAAGTGTAAATTAATCTCAAATAGCCCAGCTTATCTGGCCAAAAAAGATGATGGACAAAGTATTACAGTACTACGAACGCCACATTCTCAAAAGTCAAAACTAGGGCCACCAAAGAATTGATTTACTAGGTTTGATTCTCATAGATATTCACGTTAGAAGTGGTCCCCATGTCCATGTACCAATTTGGATTCGGTGGAGTGAGTCCAAGAGTGTGCATAGCTGCTACAATGTCAGTGTGAGTTGGCTGAGAATCAGTTGCATATGCCTATGGGCGCGCGCCTAACACGCCTGGCCCAGTTGGGTGAGGTGAATGCCGTCGCAGCCCATATGCAGGTCTGGTCCAAGGAGATGTGGGGTATATGCAAGCTGGGAAAGCCCATGGGGATGGTTGGCCCACCCCGCCATACGCCTAATTGGGCTGCTCGTTTGGTGGTGGTACGGTCTGCCGCCGTTGCTGCCACCAGTCTTCTGGCAACCATCACCGCCGCCCCTGTCCGCCTGTTGACCCTCCCCATTGACCACTAGAATTTTTATTTTTATTATTATTTTATGGTGATTCTCTTTATTCGAATAAGAGCCACAATTAGAGGAGTCGGACGAATTACTGTCATGATCGGAGGAGACTAGGGCAGTGGATGAAGACTTGAGGACAACTTTCTTTGACAAACCGACCTCCTCAAGCACTGGCATGGAAAGTGGTTGATAAAAGGGCGGTAATGGGTCACTTTGACAAGGTACCCACACCATTGCAAGCATTCGTAAGTCCCGCAACCACTTCAATATAAAATGGTTATTTGAAACGGGAGCACCAACATTCTTCAACTGATCCGATAACATCTTTAGACGTTGACAATTCGCCAAAGTATTAGGAAAGTCCTCCATAGTAGTGTTAGAGAACTCTTGCTCAAGATTAACGATATGAGACGTTTTATTGTCTTGGAAAATGTCACGTAACCGTTCCCAAGCCTCTTATGCCGTAGAATCCGGCTCAAGAACAATATTTAGGAGATCCTCAGAGATCGTACATAGATCCACTTCAAAACCGTTGCGATATTAGTCGACCATTCTTCCTGTTCATCATCAATAGTTGGAATTTTGGTCTTCGCTGTTGGTATTATGTGATGAATCACACGGTTAGAACGAGTATGGATTTTAAACAACTCTGCCCACGTAGAGTATTGAGCACTCTCCAGATGTTGAGAATAATCGGAACATTGAGTTTAATATTAGGACTAGTAATAGAAGAGATCGATTAGAGGAGGAGGAGGAGGAGGAGAAGAAAAAGAAGAAGAGAAGGAAGATTTTCCGGTCGTGATGGCCGAACAAAGAGAGGGACGCCGGTGAGTTAGGGTGGCCGGCGAGTGGGATTAGCGCCTAGGTGAGCGGAAGCTTGGGAGGAAAATTAACCTTAGCAATCTGATACCATTCAAGATAATATTTTCCTTAATTAATGATTAATTGTTACAAACTAATCATTTATACTCAAGGCTACAAAAGATATTCACATTCTATTAACTAGGTAAGTAACCATAGCTAAAAGATATACAAACTATCTAAAAGATATTTACATAATAAATATGAATAATGAAAATATAAAGATATATTTTTTTTATATTCTAACAGCAACCATTTTTTTGAATATCCATATCTATAAGACATGCACGATACGTTGCAAGAAAAACATTGATCAAATTCAAGTATTCGACTATGAAGATGCTACGACCGCACTTGCACTCTAATATTATGAGTTTTTAATAAAAAATTATTTTACTAATATCTTTCCAGAATTTACCATTTGACTTGAAATATTTACTTAAGTATTTTGTACCTACTAATTGGTATAGATTATCTATTGTCAATTGAGTAGGGTCTTCAAAATAAAAGATTTTTTCTCACGGAGTCCATTACTTTATCTCATTGGTGATCAGAAAAAGCTCTTCAGGTCAATAACAATAGTAATTACAATTAAAAAAATACAAAAAACCCATGATCACCTACTATTTCAAAATTGTGCTCATCGGAGACAAATAAATTTATAATGGGATGTGTGGAGCATATGCTTAGCCAGCTTTAGGGAAACATATTAAAACCCACAATCTTGCTAAGTATTTGTATTTTTTCAAAATATCTAACTTTTACAGTTTTATTAAAGTACTTCCTCCTATTTAGCTAGTAATTACCACACCAATTTCTTTATGAGATGTATCGAAATGAGTCGAAATGCACATGTCAATTCTCCTCACATATGATTTCTCTTCGATGTGGTTTATCATACATGTATACATATAACGATCCTATATAATACTTAACGTTTCCTTCAATTCAACTAGTACAATGAAAAGTGTATAATCTATGATGTTTATAATTTTATTTATGGTGCACAAGGAGTTACAAAGACGAGATTAAAATTGATCTTAAAACCTCTTAAAATCGGGAATAAAACGCTACTAACTAAAGTTTCCTTCACTATCAGATAGTTATTCCTTGTATACCGTATAAAAATCAAACATGCTCGATCAAGAAAATAAGACACACTACTAAAAAATCTATATGCCTATCTGTTCGGCAACAATAATTGTAGAGGTAGCTGATAGCAGTAGGGGTAGATTTCAGCTGTAGTACTAGCTGTCAGCTGTAGTAGTAGATGTGAGTTGTTAGATGTCAAAGTAATTGCGTAATATATTGGTGTTCCGTAAAAGTAGTGGTTAGAGTAGATGTTAATAAAAAGAGAAATTTGCCAAAAAGGACCTTCAAAAAAAACATTTTGTGAGAAAGGACCTTAAAAAAAATTTGGCTTTTAAAGGCCAAAAACAAAAAAAAGTTTATGAGGAGGGACCTTATTTGCTAATTAACACCTAATTAAACACTAATTATATATTAAATATAATTTAAAAAAATTAAACCTAATAAAATCTTTCCCTCTCTCCTCTACCATACCCACCCCCAGCAGACTATCACCCCCATCTCTCTCCCCTCTTTCCACTACCACCGCCGCCCTAGCCACCCCCTTGTTCGAACCCCATGGCCCACCTGTTCGAACCCCCTAACCCTCTAATTTGAACCCAACACCCCACTGCAGCCACTAAACCCCCAATTCGAACCTCCATCTCAACCACCACAACCAGCTACCATTTGCTGCACCCAATTCAGCCCCTAAACCACCACCGCCAACTGGAGCCCCACTTCCAACCTTATACCACCACTAAAAACCACCCAAATCATTCACCATATTAGCCCCAATCAACCGCCCCATCAACAACCTCCAAACCACCACAATTCATCCCAAATTCAGCCCTTAAATCTGCCACCAACAGCCACGATTCAACCCCCATCAAGCCACTAAGCAGCCACAACAAACACCACCCTACAAAACCGCAAAACACCGAGCAATTCAGCCATCATAAACCAAGCATAATCAAGCGATTGGGCGTTCGAAGCGGTGGGGCGTGGGGTTAGTGGCTGTGGTGGGGCATGGGGTGCGAACAAGGGTTTGAATGGGGTAGTTGGGGGGTTTAATGCTGCGGTGGGGAGGGGTTTAGTGGTTGCGGTGGGCCATGGGGTTCGAGCAATGGATGAGGTTTTGTGGCTAGGGCGGCGGTGGTATTGGAAAGAGGAGAGAGATGGGGGTGATAGTCTTGCTGTTGGTGGGTATGGTAGAGGAGAGAGAGGGAAAGATTTTATTAGGTTTAATTTTGTTTAATTATATTTAATATATAATTAGTGCTTAATTAGGTGTTAATTAGCAAATAAGGTCCCTCCTCACAAACTTTTTTTGTTTTTGGCCGTTAAAAGCCATTTTTTTTTTAAGGTCCCTTCTCACAAAATGTTTTTTTTGAAGGTCCTTTTTGGCAAATTTCCCTAATAAAAATTTACTTTAAAATTTATTAAAAACTTTATTATATTTTTTTCAACCTCAACGTCTACCTTCAACCTCTACTTTTTTTTAGCTTCCCACAACCACTACCTAAAATCTACTTCTACCTCTAACAACTACCTTAACCACTACCGTGCCAAACGCTTAAATTTAAAAATTAAAATTTTCACTTAGTCAAAACTCTAACATCTTCCTCTACTCACGGAACACTTATGCCATTAATTGAAGGCGTGTTTGCTCCTTCTGTTAGCACTTAGCATTTCCGTTGCATTCTATGCAAGTTTCCATCCAACCATGGATGTGGCCATGTAGGGCAAGCTTTTCACGTGTTTGAAATTTTGGACGAACAAATTTTGTTCCCAACGTCAACGAGCCAACCAAGAAAAATAATCACAAACGAATTCATGAAAACCGCTGATGGCTGATGCCAATATAAAGTATAAACTACACTCCTTGTAAATTACGGTACTTAAACTTGTTACACGCAGTTCACCATATAGGTCCAATGGTATAGTTTCCACTCTCCCCCATGGGAGACCAAGGTTCAAATTTTGGTGGAAGCAAATTTCTTATTGTTGGGGGGTTGGGGGGTGTATGGCTTGTAATGGGCCTCTGGGTGGGGGCCCTGTGCGAGGGCAGCCCAGAGGATTCTTCTTCTTACCATAATATAATCTCATACTTATAAATGAGATTATATTTTTAAAAAAAATATATACGACTTTACAAATTTACAATTGTTAATTTATACTGTGGAGATTCATAATTCATGGTTGATAGGAAGGTTTTGTTGATTATTAATACCATTTAGTGGTTGTAAAGTGAGAATAATTATTGTATAACGAGTCACAAATGTTATTTTGCAAATTTTTTTAGTAAAAAATGACCAGAATAATCCAAACTATGGCCGTTCCGCTAAGAATAATCCCGACTATGGATTATTTCTGTATAATTCCAACTATGGGGGATATCAGCCACAAATGCACCCAATTGACTTGAAAACGATCGATCAGGTAAAATTTGACTACAATAAAAATCTTTAATTTTCCTTTTCTTTTCTCCTTTCAACCTTAACCAACCACCACCAACACTCCACCCTCACATCAGCTCCCCTGGTGGCTGGTACACAATCTCCACCTCACCCTCATTGCATCCCTGCCTCCAATGTCCAACCCCAACCACCCAACTGACCACTTTCCCACCGCCCCAAACACACCCTATTAACTAGCCAAAATTACACTACCGTGCATCACCCACTCACAACCACCACCGAAACCGCCCCACCACCCAGAAAAACCCCACCCATCCCAAGACCACACCCTAACAAACCAATCTAAAGAGCTATGGAAAAAAACCACCCATCCCGCAACCATCCCGCAACCATCCTCGCACCACCCGGAAAACCCCCAAATCAATCACCACGACAACAACTAATTACCACCGCAGCACCTTGTCTCGCGACTCTTTCTCCCTCTCCCTCATTGAAATTGTTGCGCTAAGGGGTTTTGTGATTTGGGGAAGCAAGTTTGCGGGGGTGGAGTTAAGAGAGTGGTGTGTCGGAGATTAGTGAGGAGAGAGTGTTGCGGAGAAGAGTGGTGGTGACGGTGTGGCGGAGGAAATTGGAGCGCATTAATGTACATGGAAGTGGTGTAGTGGTTGCATGGTAGAAGGTGGTGGTTTGGGTGGTCGTAGCCCCGTGGGTGTAGAGAGAGATAGAGAGAATGGGGCGAGAGAGAGAGTGATATTGTTGCGGTGATTGTTGGCTGGGTTGCAGAGGGGTTGGGGGTGGTGGCAAAAGGAAGGGTGGTGGAAGGGGATGGCAGTGGTGGTGAGGGGAAGGGTGGTGGCTGGCTGGTGACTAGTATACGTAATGCAGGTTGAAGGTGGGGAGGGAAAGAGGAAAAAAGGGGGGTTTTAAACACAAAATTAAATTAATTGTAAAAGCCAATTAAAACATGACACGTGGCATGTTAACCTGTTAAACATGTTCCTTTCAGGTGACAGTGTGTTTGTGGCGGACCTATCCAATAGTTTAGATTATACAGGATTAAGCCATAATTGGGATTATTCTTGGCGGAACGGCCATAGTTTGGATTATTCCAGCCAATTTTTCCATTTTTTATACGTTATATGAATTAAAATCGGGAAATAAACTTTATTTATTAGTTATTAGCTATATAATATGGTAAAATTTTATATACAACATTTATGATCGATATATAACATTCGTTTTTAAAATACATTAATCCATGCAATATAAAGAATGCCACCTGAATTATAAAAAGGAGAGCGGGTGTAAGTTGTCTTTCTTATCCATGTGATTAAGAATAAAGTGGATAGATAGAGAAAGTAAGGGCACCTTATTTTTAACAAAACAAAGTCTTACTATGGTAAAAGAAATGTTGTAAATATTGTATAACAACTAAAAACTAAATATGCCACATGTATTAACAAAAGGAAGGTGATGCAACATTTGTACTATACTAGAATTAATACCCCAACAATTATCGGGTTTTTTAGTTAAAGATAACTAATGTAGTGTAAAAACTATCATCAAAAAAGGAAATAAGTCATCTCATTTTGGCAACTTAACTCTTGGTCGTTTATAAATTATTATTATTATTGATAGAAACATCAATAATAATATGGTGGAGTGGTTGTTGGAGCTCTTTGTTCCATACTTGAGGTTGGGGGTTCAAACTTTACATTATACGAATAACAACTATATATAGGTAGATATATCTATAGATAGATAGATAGATATAGAATATAGATGTAAGATCAAATAAAATGATTCTTAAAATGAGAAAGTTGAGACGAAGGATTTTGGTGCATACTTTTTTAACTAAATGTGCAACTTTTTAATGATGTGCATTTTTTTGAACTTAATGTGCATTTTATCATTCAAGAGCATATACTTACAGGTCGAAAAGTGAAATATGCATATCCAGTGCAAAAAAAATATGCGCATCCAGTGCAAAAAAAATATGTGCATCCAGTGCAAAAAAAATATGCGCATCCAGTGCAAAAAAAAATATGCACATACTTCTCACCCTTCTCATTTTAAAATCATTCTCGTTGGATCACGCCTATATATATGGATGTTTTGTTAATGACAATTTGAAACTACGCAAGACGAAGCTTGTTTGGTATACTTGGAGGTAGGATTTCATCTTATCATTTTCGCGGCCTACGAGATATGGAGTCTGAACAGAGTCGTTCTCCTTACCAATTGAAAAATTCGAAATTAGGCAGATCTCTACAATTGATACCTGTAATATTGAATATCAACCATATTGTCTTTTCGATTTCATTTCTTAATAAAAACAATTACACTAACCCCTTGTTTGGTATGTGTTTTTCAAGTGCTTGAAACGGAAACAAGTTATGCAATCCATTATTTGTGTTTGGTATGTGGGCTGGGTTAAACGAATCCATTACCTGTGGGAAACAAATACCATTGCTTTGTTGCTGCTCAAGACTGAGCGGTAAATTATCTTGTCGGGCGGAATCCATTCTCTGTCGCCACTTCATACAGAGGCAATGACATTCCTCCGTGGCATATAATGGGCAACGACACAAGGTATACAAGCCATCCAAATTCAAACGGATTGAGTACAACTAGTAGACCTCCTTCAACCGCACATCACTACCTGAATGGAAATCCAATGGACAATACAGGACATAAGGAGATAAGCTCGAGCATTCAGCTGGTGCACTATTCTCAAAGTCACCGGCAAGCGCACGTAGTGACAAATCACTACTGTCGTAGTTTAATTAAATTTATTGCTTACTAGTAGACTGGCCTCTCGCTTGTTAAAAAAAAACTATATTTGTACCAAACAATAAATAAGCATAACCTTAACTTTACCATTTTAAGCTTCAAATTCTTCAAGCCCTTGAGCTTCCTTGATATCCGAGCTCAATAACTATCTTAGATCACTGTTACACAATCCAACAAGTTATTGTACAAGTGTGTTTATCATCATCAAAATACATATGGGCTTAACGTCCCAACAACTGATAATGTCATTCTAACCCCCTGGAAGTCCAACCACCCGACTTGAAAATTGGACGAAAATGCGTCCAAACATAGGTTCTTATCAACTGACGGGTAGTGGATGACAGCTAAAGTCGTATCTCTAATCAAAAGTAAATCCTAAAGTCTTCTAACAACATTAGTCGGGGAAGTAGGGTCGAATACAGGGAGACATTTCCATAGTTAATATACAGTCAAAAAACTACTTCAAACAAGATCAGAGAAGAATCAGTTGAACTACTAATTCAACTAAAGAAAGCAATAAAAATAAGGAAAAATTGGCCGCAATAGCATGACCTATAGGTTGGGTGCATGGAACAGCAGAACCTAAAGCGGGTGCACATGGTAGCATGAAGTTTTGACCTGGGTGTACATGGCAACACGAATTTTTGTTTTGGTGCACATAGTAGCATAAAGTTCAAGCCTAAAACTATCACTTTCTTGAGCTCCGGCCTCATTTATGTTGCTGTGTGCAACTAGGTCAAAAGTCTCTGCTACCATGTGCTCTCGCTTTAGGTTGTGCTACTCTATGCACCCAACCTATAGGTCATGCTATTGCGGCCAAATTTTCCTAAAAATAATGAGATTTGAATATGAATTAAAGGTCTAGGGTATTAGTTCGGTCCACCATGCTTATATCAATCAAAAGGGTCGAACAACTATCATACCTAGGACAAGAGTCGAGAGATTATAGCACGTGTTAAGTTAAGGTTAAGTCTTAACGCTCATAATTCAATATATGTCGCATGGTCACTAACATAATCAGAATTATTGGTGTGTAATAGGCCTCTAAAAGTAAGACGGGTCTGTGCAAATAATTATTAACCACGAGAAATTAATGAAATTGCGCAATAATATTAATCACTCATCAAGAACAAATCACATCATAATCCATCTAATCAAGACCTAGAAACTAATAGCAATTCAAATATGAATCATGGTATAAACATGGTTTTCCTCCCTAAAACCTAGAAATACGACTACTCAGACATAATTGAATCAACAATAATAAAACTAATATAAAATCTTAATCTTTGCATCATGAATTAATTAAATAATCAAACTAACCAACTGAGAATTAAAGAAAGGAATTAAAAGTGAACAATAATACCAATTGACGAAAAGCATTAACTTTTATTGAAAATCATCCAAGGTTCGATCACCTTCAAAACTAATCTAAGAGTGTTTTACTAATCAAAGCTCTAATACTCAAATTCATGAAAGCTAAAATAAAGATCTCAAAAATATTCTCTCAAAAATGAAAAGAGTTAACTATTTATACTCACCACCTAAAAACTAATTAAAAGAAAATAATGAAGAAATAAAACAAAGAGAAAAAGATAGATTTTTATCAGCCTAGCCTTTCCCTTGCACCCAAAACAAGCCCATCACGCTTCTCCTTGCTAAAACCGCAGCAGCAGCTAAAAGTGGGCTTCGCCCGATGTGATTGGGCAGTCTCGCCCAGATCGGGCTTCTTCAAACGATTGGTATAAACCTGCAATTCAACACGAAAACATGCACAAAACCACGACTATAGAGGATAATTAGTATAAAATAGCTCCGAAGCGCTCCAATAAAACATGATTTAGCTCACGAAAAGAGGGGGAAAACTCTATATAAAACCATGATATCAGTGGGTCGGGTCGGAGGTGGTTGAGGTTGCTCCAACCCGTCCAAATAATTTTATAAAGAACATAATTTTCTAGGGATATATATATATATTAAACTTTTTAGACTAGTAATACTCATGCAACTTATGCTAATGCTCAAATGGTTGCTCCATATTTTCTTAGTGCGTTAGAAGTCACAACTTAAAAGAAATATATGTTTGACGTATGAATATTTGTATCATATAAATTCTTATTGCAAGACTTATACGTTGTTTCAATGTTGTTTTTAATTCATTAGTCACTCGACCCATACAAACCACCCATTGATGATGGTGGATCAATTTTGGGTTGGAGATTAGGCAGGTGATGGGTGGGTCAGGCAGTGTCGGATCCAGGATTTTTCAGATGGTGGTTCACCACCAATTGTCGATTACATATTGGAATGATTTTTTTTAAGAAACGTACTATGTAAAAAGTTTCATTGCAAATGTAAAAATATTAATAATAATTCATATTACAACTAAATAAAACTTGAAAATACAATCACATAGTACTACAAAATACATAAATAACCTCATCAACTAAATCAACTAAAATAACATATTGTTCGGACATGATTTGCCTTCATCGGAATGTCGATTGGTATTAGGATGAATCACATTAACCTATCTAACTAAAATTTACACAAATTGGCAATAACCCACGAGCAATGCCAAATCCATATCCGATATATGGATTGTTCATATATATCAAGGAAAAATTGAACTTTCCCACCTTTTTAAAACAAGAATTTCAAAACTCCCACCTTTGTTTTTTTTTTTAAACTCCCACCTTAAAACTACCAAACGTTTTAAAACTCCCACCAGTTAACGGAATCCGTCAAAAAATCCGTCCATACACCATTCCATCTCCTCTCTCCCCTTCCCCAACCAAAAAAACACATGACTCCCACCCACTCTCAGTCCCTGCTTTGTTCGCAACCGCCCACACCCCTCACAGCCACCATCGCAACCACCACAACAACCCGCACCACTCGCAGCCACCTGCAACCACCCGCACCACTCGCGTCTCAGCCTCCACAGAAACGCAACACCTCCTCCTCCTCTCGTTTCTCTGTCCGCAACCCGACGACAACCCACAGAAACGCGTCGCAGCCAGCAAACCAGCCTCCTCCTCCTCTTGTTTCTCTGCACGCAACCCCGACGACCACCCACCGAAACGCGTCGCAGCATCACCGTCGTTTTACAATCAACCTCCTACTTCCTCGTTAATCGAACATTCTTGATGAATGATGACTACCCATTAACAGAACAATTACACCCTAAAAATTAATCCCCTTTTTTCCCCAAACAACATATTATAATAAAATTTATAATACTCGATAATATACAACAAAGTAAAGAACTTTATAAGGGTCTAATGTTTTCTTTCAAGAGAGAAGGAAATACCAAATGCATGTCCAGAATTAAACCAGTGATGAATGCTGGAAATTGAAGCTATTTTTTAGAATAAATGGTGGTGGAAAGAGTGTAAGAAGAGAACTGTGAATGTGGGGAGGAATTGAATGAAGGCCTCTGGATTCGTCAAACTTCCGGGGGTAAAACGTATAAATTGGCGAGGCAGGCCACCAGAACACGGTCTCCATTCACGAGTAGGATTCGAAGAATTAAGGAAGGAATAAATATCAGCCGGATTTTTTGACGGATTCCGTTAACTGGTGGGAGTTTTAAAACGTTTGGTAGTTTTAAGGTGGGAGTTTAAAAAAAAAAAACAAAGGTGGGAGTTTTGAAATTCGTGCTTTAAAAAGGTGGAAAAGTTCAATTTACCCATATATCAATGACATTTTTTGTAAGATGCGATTTATCCAAAATTTTATTATCTCAAAACCTGTGCCTTCTTGAAGAACAAGTTGACACTTTTGTTTTATCCCAATAATAGGGTGTTGTCAAAATAAATCAGCAAAAGTACCAGAATTGTGTTGACAAAGGAGAAAATCAGAATGAAAATAAGAAAATAAAGATCAAACCAGATCTTCCAGAGATCTTCAATCACCATAATAATGGAAACTAATTCATTAACAAATGCAAATTTCAATTTTGCCAAAAAAACAGATGTAAGATGCAAAAATATCATTAAAAAAATCCCCAAAGTTTTCACATCTGATGAACACCCAATTTGAGGAACAACAGCGCATCTAGAAATATCTGAATACCACATAAAATTCAAAAAAAAAAGTGTAATAAAGAAGAAATTTATAAGACAAATAAAAAAACAATATAGATATTTTATGGCGTGAAGGAAAAAATCACCTTTTTTCAATTGGATATCCTGGATGCATCTGGAAAAGTAGAGATTAGAGAGAAAGGTCGACAGATTGTGTTTAGGCGTACTTGATACTGCGTGAAGAGGTGAAGCAGCGTGGACTGACAGGGATGGAGCATAGCAGTCGCAGCTCGTTGGTCGCCTCTTCAGTCTTGAACGACGAACCAGTTTACAGTGAGGGGTTAGAGATGGGAAAGAGATGAAGAGTCAGATTGTTTATTTTGTGAGTTTTTATTTTATTTTTCCTGGTGCACGTGCACCAGGGTGGTATGTCCTACCTCCGCCCCTGGGGTCGGGTGACTAATAGAGTAATAGCGGATGGAGGCGGGTTGGCCCATCTCCGATCAACCTCCCACCCATTGCTAGGTAAATATGGAACCCCGTTAGTAAGAGTATGCATGTTATTATGAAAGGAGACATGTAGATCAAAAAGTTAGTAGAAACTAAAAATGATCTATGATGTGGGTGAATGAGAAGAAGAAAGAAAACTTAAAGGTAAACTTGTGTGAGTGCTCTTAAATTCTTTAGGTAGACTGATCGACCTAATTATCACACATCTCTCTTTTAGCCTATTTTCTTTACTTTGTTTAATTTTTTCATTATGTTTTTTTATCCTTCTCCCTCTTTTTTCACGGAAGGAGTACAATACTTCCTATTGCTAATTAATTAACAAGAAATCAAAATTGCTCAGAACGTCAGAAGTCCTATATGTTTCTTTAGAAACTTGAAGGAATATCAGTTGAATTGACTCTGGAAATGCTACACCATCTCAACAAAACACCTCTCCAATTCGCGTTCGCTGTCCAATTAGTTCTTTTCATCAAGAAATTGAAAATTTTCAAAATAAACTCTTATATAATATACACGTTTTGAAGACTTCCAGAAGCTCAGTGAGCTCCAACATTATGTTAAGCATGGGAAATTTCTCCGTAAAGTTAGTTTGTATATTGTACCTCTCATCACTGTATATGATACAATTGATACCCAGAAATGAATATCAACCATATATCATATGATTTCAAAGTTTAATAAAATATTATCATTATACTAATAAATCTGGAAAGTTAACTGAAATTGCCAAGCAAATGAATAGAAACTCTACAAAAAATGCTTATAAATAAGATCAACCCTAGAGCATGAGCCACCCACATCAAACACAAGCCTTCCATATCATTTTCGTTTTGCCATTGTTCCATCACCACTTCTTATCTGTAAAATTGTAAATTTTTCGTTCATCACTCCTTTAATTTACCCCAAAACAGTAAAAAAAATCCTTGGAAATGGGAGGAGGATACAACGACAAGAATGGCAGTGACATGAGTTCGGGACCGAAGAGGGGAGGCGTAATCTGGAGTATTTTGTGTTGTTTTTGCGGAGAACAAGATTAACCCATCTATGTTTACTTGTAAATTATATTTGTGGTGCCTAAACTAATTATGACACGTTTGGTAAGTGGTAGTAGCTTGTGTTAATAATAATAAAATCATATGTATTTAGGGGAATCCTTACTCATTACTATAATATTGTGGTTATCGTCAATCATGTGATTTTCTTTATAAAATTTATCACCATTCGTTACTAATAAAAAGGTGGTATCGTGTGGTAATAAATATTTATAAAGGAAATCACATGTGTGAAGATATGTTTTGGTTAATAGGGTAATGAGGTGAAGATTTATTATAGAATACATATGATTTTATTATTATTACTATTATATAGTATCGGTTACATATTATTAATGTCAAAATATATTGTCTAATCATACTCTAATAATGGTTTCATTTCATTTGTTGTCTTTTTTCCCTTTGGAATTTGTCTCTTTAGTTTGATGTCTTTAGATCCTATTGTTCAAACAATATTAATGTATGAAAGCGAGTTGCTTCAAATGAATGGCTCATATCTCTATTCATAATACTTCCTCTATGAACTATTAGTTGCAACATTTTTATAATTACACTGTCGTTGTGGGCAAATTATCTCGCCATCACATAACAAGGAGGATGGCACGTCTTTAATAAAATAACGGCTTTTGGCATGTGTTTGGCACGTGACGATAGCTCCATTGATTCCTCCCTTTCAATTTCAAGAGGTCATTGAATCAATTTTCATCCCGCATTTGTGACTTCTTACTACACACAATAAAAAAAATGTATATAATTGTTCTTCTCCTCGGATATCGAAAGAACCAACACAACAGAACAATAAAATGTCAAGTGTTATTTATAGATGACGAAGAAACCTAGTAACAAGTGTGGAAACTGGAAAGCATTGGCTAGCTCTACCATTGGACACAAGCTACTAGATCTAGTTAATCTTACTAGTGATTTCCACCAAAGAAGCAACATAATATTCCCCAAAGAATGCCTCCTCTCTTAGATTTTGGATACACGTCTTTTGGGTTCTTATCATTATTTCCCCTGCCATAAATACACGGGTAATGAAGAAAATATTAAAAATAATTCAGTAAAGTTTCAAAATTAGATGGTAACCAAATACAAAAGGAGTAGCGTTTATTGTTTAGGCCTATTGTCTATGGTGGGCAATTGCATGGCTTCATTATGAAGATTTGGCTTTCTATTCAAGGGCAAATCAATGGACACTTTAGTAACTAGTATCAAATGTCGTTTCGTTTTAGTTCCCTAGAAATGTCTACTGAATTTCCCGTAGTTTATATACTCATATCAACTTTGTGCAATACGTAAATAAATATGCATTGTGATATTGATTTTCTCTCAAATTATTTCTTAACCAAATTATACGTGAAATTTGAAAATTAAGGCCCTACTACATACTAACATGCATCACTTAGAAGCTTCCTGTAATTATTACTTTGGAACTTTAGGATGTGCACTACTTACCATATGCATATTGAAATGTCTAATGCTCCTTTAATTTCATAGTGATAGACTGATAGTACTCCCTCACGTTATTCAATAGACTTCTATTTAAGTGGTAAATTAAAAGCCTTTTCCACTAAATATTTTTTCTTATCTTTTGGGCAGAAATTTTAAGACAAGTAAAAAATTATAATAGAAAAAACAGACCACGACAACTACATACTTGATACAAAAGGTAATACGAGAGGAAAATTCATTGACAAAAAGCAATAGGGTAATATGAGGAATTTAAAAAGAATTTTTTTCCAAAACTAGATAAGATACAATTAATATATGTGAACAGTCTCCATCTAGTTGTGGTTTTTGGGATAAATTGTAGGTTTTAGGAAACTATTTTCCTATTAATATGTGAACAGCCACAACGGAGTGAAGAAGTTTGGAAGCACTTAGAATGAAGCCTGCACGATGAGATCGGGCAAGGGCCGCCGGGGAAGGTAGATGAATTTTCACATGTTTTATGCCTGATCGTGTGAAAGGCGCCATGTCGTTGTTGTGAAGACCGCCCGATTTGGCGGTTTGGCCTGATGTGATCAGGCGGTGTTACAAGTCATGCTAAATAAGAATTTGAAGTAAAGCGGAGGGCCCCATTGGATCAGGCGATGTCCGCCAGATCGGACATAGGCTCCGGAGGATATTAGTTTGTATTTTTTCGCATTATTTTTGATCTTTCTTCTACTTATCTTAGATTTAGGTATAAATAGGACTTCTTAGTTTATTTTTAAAACATCTTTCATTCATTAGTTTACAAACACTTTCATAGCTTTCTCTTTTCAGACTTGGATATTTCTCTTTCAATAAAAGTTCGTACTTTTAAATTACAATTTGGTACTTCTTATTCTCTTTGCTCTTTCTTGCTCAAATTGACTTCAATTCTTTGTTATTATAATAAAACATGACTTTTATATCAATGTCGTTATTGTCTTCGCAATCATGAGTGAGTAGTTCTCGTTCTAGGAGTGTGGTGATCTATGTTGTAATTAGGGATTGGTAGATTAGTTTAATTATTTCTTTTTAATTCAATTGCTTCCTATTATTGAATCATTCATGCTAGATTTATGAATAAGGCCCGATTTATATTTCTACTATCATAATACCGAACCTGCTTTGAGAAGAGAGATAACGTATAAGCTTTCAGTCTATAGGCAAAGTGACCCCAGACCATGCAAGAGTGGTTGGGAAGTCTTCGAGGGAGACAATGTTCGAGAGAATGTGCCCTACGTAAATTGTATGACTAGCTCTCATGTGTCCACCACTGAGCAACTTACAGATATTTTTTACTAAAGCCTTGGGGAACTGACAGTTTAATAATTTGGTTGGCAAGTTGGGCATTTACGATCCACATGCTCCAACTTTAGGGCGGTGTTGGGTGCTTTTATATTTAGTTGCACTAGGCCCATTATCTATCTATATACATGTATTAGTCTTGGGCCTTGTGCATAGTCCATTTTACCAAGTGTATTAATACCTTTTGTAAATGAAATGAAAGCAAGAAAGTCAATTAATCTTAAATTCATTCCATAGCAATATATAACAGAATTACAATATGTACAAATTTCAAAATTTAAGATGGGATAATGCAACCGAAAGATAATATGAGTAACAAACATTAGAAATACTAAATTTCTTACATTCAATAACTTTATTGACCCTCAGAGAATCTAAGATAGAAGCCCTAAGATGACCCAGACGATCATGCCACAATGAAGGTGCGAAAGCAGCAAAGCTAGAATATGTTTAGACTCGAGAATTCAGAGGAGTGATAGGATAAAGGGCCCCTGACTCTCACATCTCATCATTGGCCTCTTCGTACTCCTTCATACAAAACCCAAAAGGATCAAATTCAATAATGACATTATTATCATAAGTAAATTGCGAACGAAAACAATATTTTAACATAGGAGCACGAATGACATTTTTTAGAGTTAAAGGAGGATGATGGGAAGACAAATAAGCATCTCCATAACCACGAATTGGAATACTATGACCATTTTCGATAGTAATATCATCATTTTTGCTCAACTTAAAATAAGACAAAATATTACCTTAGGAAGAGGTCATATGAGAAGTGGCCCCCGTGTCCATATACCAATTTATATCTGGTGGAGTGCGTCCAAGACTATGCATAGCTGCTTCAATGTCAGTGTGAGTGGGCTGAGAATCAGTCGCATATGCCTACGGACGTGCGCCTAACACGCCTAACCCAGTTGGATGAGGTGAATGTTACCACGGCCCATATGCAGGTCTAGTCCGAGGAGATGTGGGGTATAGGCAAGCTGGGAAAGCCCATGGCCACATGGTCCATGGGGATGGTTGGCCCACCCCCACCGTATGCCCAATTGGACTGTTGTGCATTGTTGCCAGCACTATTGCTGCTAGTCTGATGATGGTACGGTCTGCCACCGTTGCTGCCACCAATCTTATGGCAACCATTACCGCCCCGTGTCCGCCTGTTGACCCTTCCCGTTGACCACCAGAATTTTTATTTTTATTATTATTTTTACGGTGATTCTCTTTATTCGAATAAGATCCACGATGAGAGGAGGAGTCGGACAGATTACCGTCATGATGAGAGGAGACTAGGGCGGTGGATGAAAACCTGATGGGAGCTTTCTTCGACAAACCAGCCTCCTCAATTGCACTAACATAGAACGTGGTTGATAAAAGGGTGGTAATGGGTCACTTTGACGAAGTAAGGTACCCACACCAATGCAACCATTCGTAAGTCTCGCAACCACTTGCAACACCAAATGGTCATTTGAAACGGGAGCACCAACATTCTTCAACTAATCCGGTAACATCTTTAGCCATTGACAATACGCCGAGGTATTAGGAAAGTCCTCCATAGTAGTGTGAGAGAACTCTTGCTCAAGAGTAACGACACAAGACGTTTTATTGTCTTGGAAAATGTCACGTTACCGTTCCCACGCCTCTTGTGCCGTAGAATCCGGCTCAAGAATAGTATTTAGGAGATCCTCAGACATCGTTCTATAGATCCACTTCAAAATTATTGCGATGTAGTCGACCATTCTTCATGTTCAACATCAGTAATTGGAATTTTGGTCTTCACCGTTGGTATTATGTGATGAATCACACAGTTAGAATGAGCATGAATTTTAAACAACTTCGCCCACGTAGAGTATTGTGTTAGGACTAGTAACCGGGAAAACAAGATATACACAAAAATGACAACAACGAACAAACGATCTTCTAGGCGTGTTTGGGAACACTTTCCCAAAAGCGATATTCTGACCCTATACGAAGCATGGGTTGCACAGAATTCACCTCCGAGATACAAAGAAGAACAGTGAATATCATGCTCGTATGAGATTCACCAAATGAGAAAAAGTGTGTTTGTGTAATTGCATTGATGATCAATGAATCAAAGAGACAAAAACTTTGAGTGCTTTTTGAGAGAGAATATAAACTTCTTGTATCCCTTCATCTGTGATAAACATCACATATATGCACGTCAAAAGCAAAGAAACGGCCAATAACCGCCCAAAAGGCAAAACCGCAAAACAGGAGCATCAACGATCAGTAGCCGGTCGCGAGTCGCGAGCTGCTCGTCGCGAGCTGCTCGTCGCGAGCACATGCTGCTCCTCTGCCAGCACATGTTGCTCCTCCGCTTCCATTTGCTTTGGCTCGTGTTCTTATTCCAATACCTCAACGTTACAGGTTTACTAAACCGCAAACACCAATGTGCATACTAACTCAACTTGAACAACGACACCATAACCAAGTAGTCCAAGTTAACGTTACATGAATATAATCAACCAAATACT
This sequence comes from Patellifolia procumbens, assembly GCA_947645195.1. Classification (NCBI taxonomy): domain Eukaryota; kingdom Viridiplantae; phylum Streptophyta; class Magnoliopsida; order Caryophyllales; family Amaranthaceae; genus Patellifolia; species Patellifolia procumbens. Next base: position 98,876 of record CANSGD010000671.1, on the reverse strand, counting down.
CTAAATTATCCAACAATCCTCCCCCATTTAGAGTATTCTAAAAGATAATAAGCACTAAACACCATCAAAATAAACAACCTCATGCATCAATGAAAGTGTACTAAGACTTGAACTTCCACCTAGTATAATATACATTCCAAGTATCCGTATCCGAAAGGTGTCGCAAGCGATTGAACCAATCTCAATACATAGTGGAAAACTTGAAGATACCATACACACAAGATTAACTATTTGAACTCATTAAACTTGACACGTTAAGCCATGTGTCCGTATCATTCATAAGTGTATCATAGCTATGCCCCTATAGCTACTTAAAGCGGCTAAACTTCACACTTACATAGGTAGAACTCTTAAACAAACATGCTACTATGACAAAGCATAACAAGAGAACTATTAAGATTCACAACCTCTTTTCAACACATAGTCAAACAAGAACAATCCTTGAGAATGATTACATATGTTCTTCAATTATCTAGTGAAGGAATTAATCTTATTGAACTTAAGACCCAACGTCTTATTGGGCGTTAAGTTAAGATTCCCTCACTCGTGATTAACTAAGGGCTCCAATCCTAGACCGATTGCCATCCTCTTCACCGTATCTCTAGCCAAGGCCTTAGTGAAACAATCCGCTAGATTATACGTAGTCCGCACATAGTCAACAGTGATAACACTATCCTTGATAAGTCCTTGAATATATGAATGCAGCACACCAGCGTGCCTTGACTTACCATTATAAACTTGACTATATGCCATTGCAAAAGCTGCATCGTTATCACAATGTATCGCTATTGGCGATATTGGTTTTGGCAACAAAGGAATCTCAATCATGAGATTCTTTAACCACTCCGCCTCTTTACTAGCCGAGGACAAAGCAATGAACTCCGAAGTCATGTAGGATTCTGCAATGCAAGTTTGCTTCTTAGAAGCCTAAGAGATAGCACCTCCCCCTAAGTAGAAAAACGAATCCACTTGTGGAAGAGTGATCCTCTCTATTAGAGATCCAACTTGCATCCGAATAACCTTCTAAAACCGAAGGATATCCACTGTATGATAAACCATAATCTTTGGTTTTCCCCAAATACCTTAAGACACGACGAATAGCATGACAATCCTTCATACTAGGGTTACTAGTATACCTACTAAGCTTACCTACCGCAAATGCGATATCCGGCCTAGTACTCGTCATAGCATACATCAAACAACCTATGACCCGTGCATACTCAAGTTGAGATACCGCACTACCATCATTTGGCATTAATTTCTCACTTGGATCCATAGGAGTTGATACAAAGGAGCAATCACTAACATTGAATTTCTTAAGTACTTTTTCAATGTAGTGTGTTTGAGATAAACTCAATTTTCCATTGCTATGCCTAGAATGACATCCGCTTCTCCTAAGTCTTTCATGGAGAACATTGATGATAGGAAAGCCTTTGCCCACTCAACTTGTGACAAATCACTCCCAAAAATCAACATGTCATCTACATATAGACAAATCATAACACCATGACCTAAGTCATCAAATTTGCTAATACGCACTTGTCCGAATTATTTAACTTAAATCCGTTAGACAACACAACCTCATCAAACTTTTGATGCCATTACTTGGGTGTATGTTTTAGCCCATACAAAGATCTAACGAGTTTGCAAACTTTACCTTCTTGACCTTTTACAACAAACCCTTCGGGTTATCTCATGTGAACCTCCTCATCTAGCTCTCCATTTAAGAACGTTGTCTTAACATCCAATTGATGGATCACAAGATTGTGTATAGCCGCAAGAGCAATCAACAACCTTATAGTAAAGATTCTAGCAACGACTGCATATGCATCGAAATAATCAACACCCGGCTTTTGGGAAAAGCCTTCAGCCACTAATCGGGCTTTGAACTTATCAATAGTTCCATCGATTTTTATTTTCTTCTTGAAAATCCATTTACACCCAATAGGTTTACACTTGGGAGGCAAATCCGCCAAAACCCATGTGTTATTCCCCATGATGGAATCCATCTCATCATCAATAGCTTCCTTCCAAAAAGGAGCATCTTGAGATTCATGGCCTCATCATAAGTCAAAGGATCACCTTCCACATTAAACACATATGGAAATTTAGTCAATATAGAACTTCTAGATCCTTCAACTAAATATACATGAAAATCCGGGCCAAAGGATTTCTCCTTTCTTGCCCTTTTACTTCTCCTAAGTTGTGATGAAGTCGATGCTACATTCTCATCTAGAGTTTGTTCATCTAATTCTTGATCATTTAAAGACCGATCAACTTCTTGAATAATGGTACTTGGAGTTACATCCTTTGGTTTAGGAATTGATGAATATCGATTTTCATCAAAGATTGCATCTCTTGGCTCCACAATAATGTGAATTGACCAAAAGTCATTTTGTTCTATAACATAGAACCTATAGGCCTTGCTATGAATAACATACCCTATAAAGATGCATTTAACTCCCCTTTCACCTAACTTTTTACGTTTAGGTTCCGGCACTTTTACAATTGCCCTACAACCCCAAACTCTAAGGTACCTTAGATTTGGTTTTCTTTTGTACCATAATTCATAGGGTATAACTTTGTTATTTTTCATAGGAACGTGGTTTAGAATATAACAAGCCGTTAAAACCGCTTTACCCCAAAAACCATCACTCAAACCAGAATAGGATAACATAGAATTTACCATTTCTTGTAAAGTTCTATTTTTTCTTTCCCCTATACCATTTTGTTGTGGTGTATAAGCCACGGTTTTTTCATGTATGATTCCTAATGATTGGAAATAACTAGGATCATGGTATTCACCACCCCTATCGGTTCAAAACCGTTTTATTTTGTCATTTAGTTGCAATTCAACCTCGTTTTTATAGATCTTAAACTTATCTAGAGCTTCATCTTTAGTGAATAAAAGATAAACATAACAATACCTAGAATAATCATCTATAAATTTTATGATATACTTCTTATTACCTAAAGAAGGAGTGATATGGAAATCACATAGATCATTATGCACCAAATCAAGCAAACTAGTATCTCTTTCCACATTATTTGGGAAAGAATTTCTGGTTATCTTTGTAAGCATGCATGTTCTACACTTCTCTATGCTTGGATCAAAACTAGGAATCAAATCATCCTTTGACATAGAATATAATTTTCTATAATTAACATGACCAAGCCGATAATGCCAAAGAGAAGAACTTTCATTAACAACGCAAACATTGTTTAACAAAGTATTCGAAATACTTAACTTGAACATACCATTACATAAATAACCCAAACCAACAAAAGACCCTCCTTTAGATAAAATAAATTTGTCCGACTCAAAGACCATTTTAAAACCTATTCGATTCAAGATAGCTCCCGAGACTAGATTCTTTCTAAGGTCCGGAGCAAATACAACATCTCTTAAAATAAGAGATATTCCGAAACTAAAAACTAGCTCAACTTGTCCTACTCCTAAGACTTTAGCAGTAGAATCATTTCTCATGTAAAGAACTTCTCCTTCATCCGCCTCCTTGAAGGTCTTGAAGTGAGATCATTCCTTTGCATACATGCCTTGAAGCCCCGAATCGATGTACCATGAACAATTATCCTATACACAAAAGATTTCAGAAATCGTACACACTTAATTCAAAACCGAGTTAAGTGAAACTTGTGCACATGTACCTTGCTTGGCTTGGGTATGGCTAGACTCGCCTTTCCCACCACCATGCCCATTCTTGTTCATCTTTTTCTTCCAAATGGTGCAATCCTTCTTGAAGTGTTCGGGCTTTCCACATTCCCAACAAGCTCGTTGTTGTCCTCCTCCACAAAACTTTGGTTTCTTACCATAGTTTCCTTTGGTGAAGTTATATGCCCTCTTCTTAGGATTAGAGTCGTTAGACTTTCCATCCTCCACCATGTTAATAGTGGAAGAACTAGGATTTACCTCCTTTTGTCCATCTTGAACCCGAATGCCCTCTTCAATCCGAAGATGAGCACCCAATTGTTCAATAGTCATTTTACCCTTCCTATGTTTCAAGCTATTTCTAACATCTTTCCATGAGGAAGGTACTTTGTCGATTATTGAAGAAACGACAAATGTTTCATCCATACTAATGTCATGTTGTTTAAAGCTTCCTAAAATTCTTTGGATTTCATGGAATTGTTCCATAATTGGCCTAGACTCAACCATTTTAAAGTTATTGAAATTGCTAACTAGAAATTTCTTACTAGAAGCATCTTTGGCCATGTATTTAGACTCTAAGTCATCCCAAAGAACTTTAGCGGATTCATAGTATTGATAAATATCAAAGAGATCATCGTACATACCATTGAGAATGTGACCACGGCATATGTAGTCGTGGTTCTCCCACTTCTTGCTCTTCCTAGTAGCCTCAATCGTCTCATCATCCACTTCAATAGGATTTGGGGATGTGAGAACGTACACCACCGCCAAAGAGGTAAGAAGAAAGTGCATCTTCTTTTGCCATCTACGGAAACCCACGTCTTCAAACTTGTCAAATTTGTGGAAATTCGTTGTCATCTCACGAAGTGTAGCCATCCTTGAGAAAATATCGCTTTTGGATTGTTAGGACTAGTAACCGGGAAAACAAGATGTACACAAAAATGACAACAACGAACAAACGATCTTCTAGGCGTGTTTGGGAACACTTTCCCAACAGCGATATTCCGACCCTATACGAAGCACGGGTTACACGGAATTCGCCTCCGAGATACAAAGAAGAACAGTGAATATCAAGCTCGTATGAGATTCACCAAATGAGAACAAATGTTTTTGTGTAATTGCTTTGATGATCAATGAATCAAAGAGAGAAGAACTTTGAGTGCTTTTTGAGAGAGAATATAAACTTCTTGTATCCCTTCATCTGTGATAAACATCACATATATGCACGTCAAAAGCAAAGAAACGGCCAATAACCACCCAAACGGCAAAACCGCAAAACAGGAGCATCGTCGATCAGCGGCCGGTCGCGAGTCGCGAGCACATGTTGCTCCTCCGCTTCCGTTTGCTTTGGCTCGTGTTCTTATTCCAATACCTCAACGTTACATGTTTACTAAACCGTAAACACCAATGTGCATACTAACGCAACTTGAACAACGAGACCATAACCAAGTAGTTCAAGTTAACGTTACATGAATATAATCAACCAAATACTCTAAATTATCCAACATATTGAGCCTTAGTAATTCAAAGTATTCTACTAGGAAGATGCTACGACCGCACTTGCACTCTAATATTCTGATTTTTCAATAAAAAAAAGGAATTGTTTTACTAATATCTTTTCAGAATTTACCATTTGACTTGAATTTTTTACTTAAGTATTTTGCACCTACTAATTGGTATAAATTATCTCTTGTTATTGAGTAGGCCAGGGTCTTCATAATAAAAGATTTTTTCTCAGAGTCCATTACTTTATCTCATTGCTGATCACCTATCACCTACCATTTCAAAATTGTGCTCATCGGAGACAAATAAATTTATAATGGGATGTGTGGAGCATATGCTTAGGGAAACATATTACAACCCACAATAATCTTGTTAAGTATTTGTTTTTTTTCCAAAATATCTAACTTTTACAGTTTTACTGAAGTACTTCCTCCTATTTAGCTAGTAATTAGCACACCAATTTCTTTATGAGATGTTTCGAAATGAGTTGTACATATCAATTCTCCTCACATATGATTTCTCTTTGATGTGGTTTTTTTTTAAGAAGGTAATGTGGTCTTTGATGTGGTTTATCATACATGTATACATATAACTATCCTATATATACTTAACGTTTCCTTCAATTCAACTAACATAATGAAAAGTGTATAATCTATGTTGTTTATAGTTTTTTTATGGTGCACAAGGAGTTACGAAGACGAGATTAAAATTGATCTCAAAATTTCTTAAAATCGGGAATAATACTCTATTAACTAAAGTGTCCTTCACTATCAGATAGTTATTTCTTGTAAACGTATAAAAATCAAACATGGCCAATCAAGAAAATAAGACACACTACTACAAAATCTATACGCCTATATGTTCGGCAACAATAATTGTGGGGGTAGCTGTCAACTGTGGGGATAGTTGTCAGCTGTAGAGATGTTTTTATGGTTGCCTTCTTGAAAAAAGGCTAACGTAAAAAATTAATAATAGCCATGAATTTGTCCATGTCAACATATAAATAGTATGGCTAATTATTAAAGATATACTTAAATACGTAAAGAACATATGTCACTATATAGTATAATATAGCTCATAATATACGAAAATTATGCTTTGAATTGCATTAGTCGTCGTCAGTTTTTTGGACAATACAATAACATGTTTTGGTCATAGCCATAATTTGGACATATACAGTGAAATTGGTATTGGCTATGACCATAGTTTGATTTGGATATCACCCAATTTCACTATCCAAATTACGGCTATGACTAAAATATGTTATGGTGTTGTCAAAAAACTAAAACTAACAATAACTAATTTTCATATGGAGGTTTAGCAAATTAAAAAAATAAAGTTAAGTAGATGCCAAAATAAGAATTGGTGGCGTGTCCAAACGTGTAGTTCACATTAATCAATACTGTGGCCTTTTTTAGAGAAGTCTATACGAAACTTCTCACAACTGTAGTAGTAGATGTGAGTTGTTAGATGTCAAATTAATTGCGTAAAATATTGGTGTTCGGTAGATGTCAAATTAATTGCGTAAAATATTGGTGTTCGGTAAAAGTAGTGGTTAGAGTAGCTGTTAATTAAAATTTACTTTATAATTTATTTAAAAACTTTATTATATTTCTTTCAACCTCTACTTTTTTTAGCTTCTCACAACTACTACCTAAACTCTACTTCTACCTCTAACAATTACCTTAACCGCTACCTTGCCAAACGCTTAAAATTAAAATTAAAATTTTGACATAGTCAAAACTCTAACGTCTACCTCTATCTTTACCTCTACTTAGAGAACACTTATGCCATTAATTGGAGGCGTGTTTGCTCCTTCTGTTAGCACTTAGCATTTCCGTTGCACTCTATGCAAGTTTCCAACCATGTAGATGTGGCCATGTAGGGTCAAGCTTTTCACGTGTTTGAAAGTTTGGACGAACAAGTTTTTATCTAAACGTAAACGAGCCAACCAAGAAGAATAATCACAAACGAATTCATGAAAACCGCTGATGCCAATATAAAGTATAAACTACACGCCTTCCAGATTACGGTACTTAAACTTGTTACACGCGGTTCACCATATACGACATTACAAATTTACAATTGTTAATTTATACTGTGGAGATTCCTAATCCATGTTTTTTTTTTTTTTGGCGATGCTAATCCATGGTTGATAGGAAGGTTTTGTTGATTATTAATAACATTTAGTGGTTGTCAAGTGAGAATAATTATTGTATAACGAGCCACGAATGTTATTTTGCAAATTTTTTTATATGTTATATGAATTAAACTCGGGAAATTAACTTTATTTATTAGTTATTAGCTGTATAATATGGTAAACTTTTATATAATATGGTAATTAATAAAAACAATTACACTAAGCCCGTGTTTGGTATGCGTTTTTCAAGTGCTTGAAACGGAAACAAGTAATGCAATCCTTTATTTGTGTTTGGTATGTAGGCTGGGTTAAACGAATCCATTACCTGGGGGAAACAAACTCCATTGCTTTGTTACTGCTCAAGACTGAGCGGTAGCACTTCTCTTACCAGCGAAATCCATTCTCTGTCGGCACTTCGTACAGATCTATGGCATATAATGGGCAGTGGAACAAGGTATACAAGCTATCCAAATTCAAACGGATTTAGTACAACTAGTGGACCTAGCTCCTTCAACCGTACACCATAACCAGAATGGAAATCCAATGGACAATACAAGACATAAGGAAATAGGCTCGGGCATTCAGCTGGTGCACTATTCTCAAAGTCAACCGGCAAGCGCACATAGCGACAAATCAATGCTGCCATAGTTCAATTAAATTTATTGCTTACCAGTAGAATAGCCTCTCGCCTGTGTCAAAAAAAACTAATAATGTTTGTACCAAACAATAAATAAGCATACCCTTAACTTTACCATTTCCCTTCCTTAATCATTTTCATTCCCTTTCCATCTTTCATACCAAAACAAAAAATATAACTAGGCCTAAGCTTCAAATTCTTCAAGCCCTTGAGCTTCCTTGATATCCGAGCTCGATAACTATCTTAGATCACTGTTACACAATCCAACAAGTTATTGTACAAGTGTGTTTATCATCATCAAAATACATATGGACTTAACGTCCCAACAACTGATAATGTCATTCTAACCCGTTGGAAGTCCAACTCGACTTGAAAATTGAACGACAAGGCGCCCAAGCATGGGTTCTTATCGATTGATGGGTAGTGGGTGACAGGCTAAAGTCGTATCACCTAATCAAAAGTAAATCATAAAGTCCTCTAACAACTATAGTCAAGAAAGTAGGGTCGAATATAGGGAGACAGATTTTCAAAGTTAATATTCAGTCAAAAAGGTACTTCAGACAAGATCAGAGAAGAATTAGTTGAACTACTAATTAAACTAAAGAATGCAATAAAAATAATGAGATTTAACTATGAATTAAAGGTCTAGGGTATTAGTTCGGTCCACCATGCTTATACCAATCAAAAGGGTCGAACAACTATCAATACCTAGGTCAAGAGTCGAGATTAGAGCACGTGTTAAGCTATGGTTAAGTCTTAACACTCATAATTCAACATATGCCGCATGGTCACTAACATAATCAGAATTACTGGTGTATAATAGGCCTCTAAAAGTAAGACGGATCTGTGCAAATAATTATTAAACACAAGCGATCAATGAAACTGCGCAATAACATTAATCACTCATCAAGAACAAATCACACCATAATCAATCTAATCAAGACCTAGAAATTAATAGCAATTCAAATATGAATCATGGTATAAACATGGTTTTCCTTCCTAAAACCCTAGAAATACGACTACTAAGACATAATTGAATCAACAGTAATAAAACTAATATAAAACCCTAATCTTTGCATCATGAATTAATTAAATAATCAAACTAAGCAATTGAGAATTAAAGAAAGGAATTAAGAGTGAAGAATAATATCAATTGACGAAAAGCAGTAACTTTATTGAACAATAATCCAAGGTTCGATCACCTTCGAAACTAATCTAAGAGTGTTTTACTAATTAAAGCTCTAATACTCAAATTCATGAAAGCTAAAATAAAGATCTCAAAAATACTCTCTCAAAAATGAAAAGAGTTAATTATTTATACTCACCTCCTAAAAACTAATTAAAAGAAAATAATAAAGAAATAAAACAAAGCGGAAAAGATACATTTTTATCAGCCTGGCTTTCCCTTGCACGCAAAACAAGCCCAGCGCGCTTCTTCTTGCTAAAAACGCAGCAGTAGCTAAAAGTGGGCTTCACCCGATGTGATTGGGCAGTCTCGCCCGGATCGAGCTGCTTCAAATGATTGGTATAAACCTGCAATTCAACACGAAAACACAAAACCACGAATATAGAGGATAATTAGTATAAAATAGCTCTGAAGCGCTCCAATTAAGCATGATTTAGCTCACGAAAAGAGGGGATATATAAAACCATGACATCAGTGGGTCGGGTCGGAGGTAATTGAGGTTGCTCCAACCCGTCCAAATAATTTTATAAAGAACATATTTTTCAAGGGATACATATACATTAAACTTTTTAGACTAGTAATACTCATGCAACTTATGCTAATGCTTAAATGGTTGCTCCATATTTTCTTAGTGCGTTAGAAGTCACAACTTAAAAGAAATATATGTTTGACGTATGAATATTTGTCTCATGTATATTCTTATTGCAAGACTTATACGTTGTTTCAATGTTGTTTTTAATTCATTAGTCACTCGACCCACACAAACCACTCATTGTTGATGGGTGGATCAGTTTTAGGTTGGAGATTAGGCGGGTGATGGGTGGGTCGGGTAACTAATGGAGTACTAGCGGATGGAGGTGGGTTGGCCCATCTCTGATCAACCTCCGACCCATTGCTAGGTAAATATGGAGCCCCGTTAGTAATTGTATGTTATTATTAAAGGAGACATGTAGATGAAAAAGTTAGTGGAAACTAGAAATGATGTGGGTGAGTGAGGTGAAAAAAGAAAACTTAAAGGTAAACATGTGTGAGTGCTCTTAAATTCTTTAGGTAGACTGGTCGACCTAATTATCACACATATCTATCTTTTAGCCTATTTTCTTTACTTTGTTTAATTTTTGGCAAAGTCTTATAAAAGACGGTCTTACATTAAGCTTAATGTAAGACCAGCCCAATAAGCCAATTAAAAGCCCAATTACGCGTGCCACGGGCTAAGGAGCCCAGAAAAATTGATTTTTTAACTTTTCAACCTAAAACCGTAACTTTTGTGTTTTTTCAACTTTTCAACCTAAAACTTTAACTTTTTCATAAAAATCCAAAACTAATAGGGCTAATGGAGTGAAGGATATCGATTCCACATATGATATTAGTTATGGATTTTAATGCAAAAGTTAAGGTTCTAGGGCGAAAAGTTAAAAAACGCAAAAAGTTAAGGTTTTGGGTCGAAAAGTTAAAAAAAATCAACTTGGTTGGACTGCTTAGCGTGTGGCGCACGTCATGGACTTCTCTAAGACTTATTAGGTTGGTCTGAGGTTAAGGCTTAACCTAAAACCGTCTTATAGTAAACCAACTCTTAATTTTTTCATTATATCTTTTTTATCCTTCTCCCTCTATTTCACGGAGGGAGTACAATAGTTCCTATGGCTGATTAACAAGAATTTAAAATTGCTCAGAACCTCAGAAGTCCCCTATATGTTTCTTTAGAAACTTGAAGGAATATCAGTTGAATTGACACTGGAAATGCTACACCATCTCAACAGAAAACACCTCTCCAATTCGCGTTCGCTATCCAATTAATTCTTTTCATCAAGAAATTGAAATTTTTCAAAATTAATTCTTATATAATGTACACGTTTTGAAGACTTCCAGAAGCTCAGTGAGCTCCAACAATATGTTAAGCATGGGAAATTTCTCCGTAAAGTTAGTTTGTATATTGTACCTCTCATCACTGTATATGATACAATTGATACCCAGAAATGAATATCAACCATATATCATATGATTTCAAAGGTTAATAAAATATTATCATTATACTAATAAATCTGGAAAGTTAACTGAAATTGTGAAGAAAATGAATAGAAACTGTACAAAAAATGCTTATAAATAATATCAACCCAAGAGCATGAACACCCACATCAAACACAAGCCTTCCATAATATTTTCGTTTTGCCATTGTTCCATCATTACTTCTTATCTGTTGTTTTATCCTAAATAGTAATTTTTTCGTTCATCACTTCTTTATTTTACCCCAAGACAGTAAATAATTCTTGGAAATGGGAGGAGGATACAACGACATAAATGGCAGCGACATGCGTTCGGGACCGAAGAGGGGAGGCGTAATCTGGAGTATTTTCTGTTGTTTTTGTGGAGAACAAGATTAACCCATCTATGTTTACTTGTGAATTATGTTTGTGGTGCCTAAACTAATTATGACACGTTTGGTAAGTGGTAGTAGCTTGTGTTAATGATAATAAAATCATATGTATTTAGGGGAATCCTTACTCATTACTATAATATTGTGGTTGTAGAAACATATCTTTAATCATGTGATTTTCTTTATAAAATTTATCACCATCAATTACTAATGAAAAGGTGGTATTGAGTGGTAATATTTATAAAGGAAATCACATGTGTGGAGATGTTTTCGTTAATATAGTAATGAGATGAATATTTGTCTTATAGATTACAGATAATTTTATTACTATTACCATTATCTAGTATCGCTTACGTCAAAATTGTGTAATCATCCTCTAATAAAGATTTCATTTCATTTGTGGTCTTTTTTTTCCATTGGAATCTGTGTCTTTAGTTTGATGTCTTTGGATCCTATTGCTCAGACAATAATTAATGTATGAAAGCAAGTTGTTTCAAATGATTGGCTCATATCTTTATTCATAATACTTCCTCTATGAACTATTAGTTGCAAGATATTTATAATTACACTGTTTACATGTTTTACTTTCAAACATAAGTTTTACTAATATATAAAACCAAATACTATTAGCATATGAGATGTTTAAGGTAAAATAATATTCAAGTAAAATTACATTTTGAATATTGTGAGAAGAAAGAGCCTTACTGAGTTGGGGCCTCTTATAGCCAGTGACTTCAATCTGACTTTGCAAGTCAAAACTTCAAATTACAAGAACTTATGAAGCCTTACTGAGTTGGGGCCTCTTATAGCCAGTGACTTCAATCTGGCTTTGCAAGTCAAAACTTCAAATTACAAGAAATTATGAGGGAAAGATCCACCTCAAGGACTTCTATTGGCAGAATCGAACCTAGAGGTGGGTACGTGGCGGGCCTCGTGCCATATCGGGTTGTGCTTGGAACAGGATAAGAGCACGTTTATGTTGTTCCGTGCTCTTGCCAAAAATTCATAAGAGTGGCCGAAGTACGGCCCTTTCCCATGTCGGATTGGGTCGAGTCGTGTTGCGAGCCGCCCTTCAAAATATTATATTTTGCATTTTAGGTTGAAATTGAGCGCGACAAGAAGTGGGGCCGCTCGTCATGGTCGTGTTGAGACTTTAGCCAAATTGTGAAAATGATGTCCATAAAGAGCCCGCCATGGGCTTGTGAGCTCGTGTCATGCTAGTAGTGGACTCGTGTTAGCCCAGACCCATACCCAAATGTTGAGATCTCATAATGTAGGGTGAAACTTTACCAAATATACCAATTAGTACTTTACTTGATAAGTAAGTTATTTATAATATAACGCCAAAAAATTATATTATATTATAGTAGACCATGAATAGATACAACTTTACCCATTAAGAAAATTGTAAGTATCATATGAATGTGATGCGCGCGAAACAGTTAACAATTTGAATAGTAAAGTAATTATTTACCAAATTAGTGAAACAGTAAAAATATTCTTTTTATTTATCTTTTTTTTCTTTTTTCCAAATTTGGTATCCACCTCCTCCGCTGTACAATAAAGATCAAAAGTTATGATAAGAGGTGGTCTAACTTTCTATTAAAATTAGACTAACTTAAGTCCATCACTTTATTCAAAAAGGCTACCGCTTTATTCATAAAGTTGTTTCATTCTCTTTTTTCTAATGGGGATTGGGATATTGCCTAATTTTAAATTAGAATTAGACGGTCAAGATCAACTCAATAAAGATAAGCAACTTCATTGCTTTCATATATCTCTTTGGAGCATACACATTTACACTCTTTGTGTAATATTCTTCCTCTTCTTCAAAGTCATATCATAACCCTCATCTAGGCAAATCTCAACAATTAAGATAGTGACGCTATTCATTGGCCGCCTCTTCTTCTCCCTCTCTATTCTCTCTCAAACCCTAGCCTCCATTAGACTTTTTTTGGAGGGGCTCCCATCGGTTTTTATCGGTGGAAAGCCCCAATCTTTGTTTTTTTACTTCTTTTCCCTTATTTTTTGCTTTCTAGTTTCGAATAACGATCTTTCTTCCTCATGGAACTTTTCTCCCTCGAAAGATAGGGTTTTTCTTCTCTTTATGAGACTTTTTGTGTTTCTTAAATTACTCTATCGGATTCAAGGTCAGATGAATTGCCGTAAAATTGGTTCGTTGATAAAGAATTATGCGGGATTACAACGGTTATCGAATTTTCAAATTTATACAGATGATCCAGATAATAGTTGTGCTCACAGCTACATCAAATCGTCAGATTGTCTCTCCAAAAAAGTTGTAGATTCCAGCGATATGAGCGGGGGATGCTTCACAGTGCAAGATCTACTCAACGATTGTAGTTTTCAACATGGAAACCTTTATTTGTTTCATTTTGTAATCTATTTGTGAGTTTTGAATTTCTATTGTAAATGTCGTATGACTCTCCATTAATGAAATGATTTTACTTTCAAAAAAATCTCTTTGGGGCATAACCGCTAATGATTTCTTATCCTCAAAAAGCATCATGAGGCATGATGGAAAAAATAGACTATACTCATTAAAAATAGATCAAAAAGTGAGGTAAAATTTGACGTATTTGACTGCCTATTATTAAGCCGCCTCTATTCTCTCTTCTCTCCCTTCTTTCTCCAAAACCCTTAAAAACTTTTGTTGATCTAGGGGCTACCTTCAATCTTTTGGTTGATGGTAAGCCCCTAATTTCCCTACTTTCTAACTAGTTTCTTAATCTTATGGTGAATAAACATTCATTCTTTCTCAATTTGAGAGTTCTTCTACCCAATTATTGGGTTTTATCTACCTGTATATTGGGTATTATCTCTCTCCTTGTGAGATTTTTGGTGACATTCTTTAGTTTTGTAGAAATTGATTTGTTGATGAAGATTTGTGCAATGTTGCGACAAAGGTCAGTTCTACATCTAGAAACAATTGTATCAAATTCAGTTCAATTTCAAGACTACAACGAATCGGAAAACCCCCTCGTGGAAGGCTGTATGAAACAGAGATGTAAAAGAGGGTATTCATTAGTGTCAGATCTCATCTACAACAATCGTGATTTTTTCAAATCAGAATTTTATTTAATCCAATTTTTTTTGCATTTGTTAGTTCTAATTTCTATTGTAGATGTCGTATGACTCTTTAATTAATGAATTAATTTTACATTAAAAAAATAGATTAAATTGTGAAATGCATAATGCGAAAAGCAACAAAAAAAACCTAGCCCAATCTCACAACGATATATGACTGTTAGAATTTAACAAATAAGTTTAAAATTTAAAATTAAAATATCTGAAAATCTATAAAGTAAGAAAAATATTAAGAGAATAACAATGGATATATTTTTCTGAAATCTATAAATAGATAGCACTTTGTTATATTTTAATACTCTTTTAAATTTTTTTCAAATGCATAATGAATTGATTGGTCATGATTAGAGATGGCAATGGAGCGGATCTGGACCGGATACTATTGGATCAATATCCACATCCATTTTCCAAAGGTAGTTCTAGATTCGCCCCAGAACAGTAGGTTCCCAAAACAAGGACCCAGATTCCCAGATCCAACTGGTCCACGAATTCAAAATGGATCTTAAACGGATCCACTCTTTTATTTTTTTGAAAAAAATATTGTATCCTTTTTAGACAATTATGTATATTTTTTTACACTAGAATACATATTTATTATTTTAGCATGGGTAAAACAAAAAATATCCATATTTTAAATTTAATCCAATATGAATATTTGGAGTAATGGCTTTATTATAATTGTTATTTACTCATTGTTTAGTAGTTTACACAATATATTTTTTCCTCAAAGTTATGCATTACACGATAAGAATATTACCTTATATACACACTAATTTTTCATTATATATTTTCTTAAAAAGGTCTAAAAAACGGATCTATGAGACAGATTTGGATCTCAAGAACAAGATCCAGATCCTTTACAAAACACGAACTTAGGTCCGGATTTGTCATCTCTAAAATATGAAGATCCAAATCCTATAAAATAAATCTGGATCGATTCCAAGATCTATTGCCATCCCTAGTCATGACTCATGAGTAGGTTGTATTAGATCATATTGACTATGAAACATGATAAATTTCTTTCTCCGTTTTTCATCTATTGCAATGTTTTCATTTATGAAAGTTAAATTAATTCTGACATCACTATACTTGACTTATAGATCTTTGTATCTCTCTCCTCTCATATCTCACATAACTACATGAGGTCCCTCTTTCTAACCCTTTCTTTCTCTCACCTCTTTACATGACCTCATTTACAACGCTACTAGTTTATATGGAATTTTTTTAATAATGTTTAAAGTATATTAAATTACCTGTTTACGTCATTTTCAAACGTATCTACCATGATACCGTCCACATAGGCTCGGTATCACATTCTTTTTTCCGCGGAAAAAGCATTACATCGCTACTTGGAGAAGCGATTTACAAAGTAAAACTGATGCTTAGAGTAGCGCTTTACTAATCAAAACTGCTACTCCAAGTAGCGGTTTTTGCTTTGGAAAATCACCCTCCCCTCCCCACTTACAATCACTTGAGACTTTTAAAAAAAACCAAGCAAGCAAAACCGTCTTAAAATTGCAACTTGGGGTAGCAGTTTTAAGGTAGCGATTTTAGAACCAAAACCGTTACTTGTAGTAGCGATTTGTGGCTAAAGCTAAAAAAATAAGTGCTTCCCCCGTTTGGAAATAAATGATACAGCTTCTAATTCGTTGTGTTTTTAAGTTAACTAGTTTGTGGCCCCGGCGGTGCCCCGGGTCCATTTTTTATATTAATTGAGTTAGAATAATATTTTCCTTGATGAATATTTTTTATTTTTAAAATAAAAATTTAAGGGCATTATTTTATAACCAATTTAAAAGGATCATGAAAGATTGTAATGAAAGAAATCTCTTTACTTTTCGATTAAGGTAAAAGGAAATGGAGACTAAGAAAATGAAATAACTCATCTTATCTATATTATGCATTTGATTATAGTTTAATTTTTTATTGTCATTTAAACCCCCATAATAATATTTTTATTTGTGATAAGAAAAAGCATTAAGAGTGTGGTGGAGTAGTGATTAAAACTCTTTTATTTCATGTGCGGAGGTCATGGATTCGAAACTCCATATTGATTACATTTATATTTTTTTTCTTTCTTGATCGTCATTTAAACCTCATAATAATATCTTTATTTGTGATAACAGAGCATTAAGAGTGTGGTAGCGCAATGGTTAAACTCTTTGTTTCACATGCAGAGGTCATGGGTTCGAAACTCCATATAGACAACATTTATAATTTATTTTTTTCTTTGTTGATTGTCATTTACACCCCATAATAATATTCTTATTTGTGATAAAAGAAGCATGAAGAGTGTGGTAGCGCAATGGTTAAAACTCTTTGTTTCATATGCGAAGGTCATGGGTTCGAAACTCCATATTGACAACATTTATAATTTTTTCTTATGATAATGACATGGATAAAATGTAATTGAAGAAGGGGGGTAGTGCCACGTGGCAGCCTGCAATGCTTGCTTACGCTTTTTAATATATATATATAGATGATACACTTTGCTTAATTTCTATATATGGTAAACATTTGGTTGTGAAGTGACATTTATGCCTTTGCTTTTTTTTTAAAACACAATTTAACAACATTATTTTTCCTCTATCTATGCCTTTAGTGGAGGGATCACCCACTAACTTTACAATTATCTTTTATTTAAACACCATTACAATCTTTAGCCTCAAAATCCGTAAAAGCAACAATGTACTTATCATTTATATGCAAACGGAGAAAGTATATTATTGCTCAATCCTACGTGGATGGTATGATAGTAAATAACTTTGAAAATGACGCATACATAAAATTTAATATACTCTAAATATTATTCAAGAAAAATTGTTTATATGTTGTAATGATAAATAAAAATCTGGAGGAAAGTATCATTTCATTTTAATTTTATATAAAACCAAGTTATGACCCTTTAGGTCTTTTTCAGTTGAACAGGTCATTTCATTCTTTTGAAGAATGGTCAATCCATTCTTGACCAGTTCGCCTAAAGCATGAAAATTTGACTTGAATCAGTAAATGGTTATTAGTATATACTAGTGGTATAAAGTATGACTAGCTTTTATAGTTTTTCAATCAGTAACAATCCAACGACCATCAAGTTATCAGCATATAAAATATTTTTTTGGAGATGCTCAAAAGGCAGTGCATTCAGCGATTGGGCCCAAAAGTAGGCGTTTTCGGCCAAGGAGTTGAAACCAGACTGGGCTTTTGGCCGGAAAGGGCAAGGCTTAGACATCTATGAAATATGCCAAACTGGGGTTATCAGGCCAGACAGTGGCGGGCTTCTCAGGCAGGATAGAAGTATAGAACATGCAAACTGGGTCATTTTTAATTAGCTCTAGTTTAACGGCATATCAAACTATCGAAACTTCAAAATTCAGAGATAAACAGCACACATAGGTGAAGACACAAATTCTGAAATCAATTTCAATAGCAAAGAACATCAACACTCCAAACAAATCAGCACAAAAATGAATAGATTGCCCCTTTGGCTTTGGTTACAGGAAAAAAGGTGTCACAGTCTCTTTGTTATGACACCACCTATCGGCTAAATGTTTCAATACACGAAAATGATGATACAATTAACAAAATTTTGACTGTTAGATCACCTAAATAAATCACACTATAGCCACCAGATCGCTCTCACTTCATCGAATGGCAAAATTAAATCTGAGTCTTCTACTAGTCACTAGTCAAAAATATACAACACGTGAGCCAAGGCCATGCCAAATTTTCGGTCAGCACAGTTGCAGTCACCTAATACTAACAATATGTGTGCAAGCATACAGAACACGGCCACCTCTGAGTTGAAGGCCATAAATTACAACAGGGACAAAAAGAACTGTCTTCATGCCGTAGTATATAGTTCCATTTAACTCTTTCATGCAGGCACAATAACCTCTTCATCATTCAGTGTTCTAGCAGCCGATAAAAGCATATCCATTCCTCCAGATCCACCCGCTGCATCTTCAAAATCCAGCTTTGTTTTTTTGGACGAACTACCACTTACCCTTTTCCCTTCAACTTTGATTGGTTTTCCTTCGAGATCCTCATATAGCTTTTTTACTCTGCGTATTGCTTTTATCCCCACATCACATTTCGGGCAAAACCACTTACCCGCAGGAATTGTTGTGCGACGGGGATTCATACAATAGATATGGTATCCATGATCACATCCATCACACATTACAAGATCATTATCATCTTTGTCCGTAAGACAAACCCTACAGAGACAAGAAGGGCAATACCAACGAGGACCATATGATTTTAACTCCTTATTTGTCAGGCATCTCGTATGATAATAATTGTAATGGCAAAAACGATGTTCACACACCAGAAACTCTTCACCATTACTTAACATACATCCACATACTTTACAAGGCAGTCGCTTGCTCCCTTTGAACACTTGACGCCCAGTCTCTACGATACCATCTGAACTTTCTTCATCATCACCCGGTGCTTCTTCAGACATAGGAACAGCATCAAGCGCATTGCTACCGGAATTAGCAATCAATCTCTCACAGACAACACAGTCTTCATGAGGAGATCCAATACCACTAGCAGTGCAATTGGCACAATACCAATTCTTATGTGGAATTTCCTTCACAGCAGGCTCGATGCAGGAAACATGGAACATGGCTTCGCATGAGTCACACACGAGACAATCTCTTCCATCTGACCTCTCTCCACACTGTCTGCATGTGCAGAACACAGAAGCATCTGGTTCTTCCTGCTTGATACGCACATCATGTTTCCAAGACAACTGTTTGCATAAAGTAGTGCTGAGATGTATATAACAGACTAATGGATAAACCAATAAACAAGAACCTTCAAATGACATTTTGAATAATTCACAGCAATATGAAGCAGAATGGCAGGCAAAGCATTCGAAAAGGTTCCAAGACCAATGATAAACTGAAGTATGTTAAAGCCACATTTTCACCCAGGATAGAGGGATTAAAAAAAAAAGCAAAATACTATGACTAAAATATCTCAATCAAATAACACTTTCATAGCCTTCTAATTTCAGCCTTCGATTTTTTAGCATGAAAATAAGAGAGCTAGAAGGTAACCATGGTTACATCCAAAGGCACAAGCACCCAAAGGAAGCATGCTATGATGGTCTAAATGACAAAACAGACATTGTTACTAAGAAAGTTAAAATTCAGCATCAAAGCGAAATGATACCCTTACTTAACTTTGCAACTAAGTCAATATCAAACCTTAGTACCTTAAAATGCAAAAGACACGGGTAGCCAAGAGCCCACTCCCAGGAGTAGGGGTGTGAAAATTAAATTCCTGAAATATGCTATCCGAATCTGATCCGAATAATCTAGATATCCAAATCTCCGGTTTTCAGATCGGATATCCAGATGATTAGAAATGAGAATGGTTTAATAAGAGAATTGAAGTAGATGGCAGTAGGCTTCACTCTTAGGTCTGCTGAAGTTAATCTCTCGCTTATGACCAGAGGTGAATGAAGATCATTGAATAGAGTCGACCGGTGCCACAAATTACTGCCATAAAGATCAGCAGATTCGGAATCAAGGTTTTCTTCTGCCTAAAAACAGTGGACAAAATTGTTGCCATATTTCCATGATTAGACTATTCATGATTATACTCTAAGCCAAGGGATTGCTGCAATCATCAACACCGCTTCTGTAGCGGTGCAGTTGTTGTCCAAAACCCAGATCCTGCTGGCAATGTGAGTCATACTATCGAGCAAGAGACCGAGTGACCAAAGCGTAGAAATCTAAGGTTAATTCATATTTGGGATTTGGCCAATAAATCTAAATTTGCCAACCAATTGAAAAAAAAAGGACTTTCGGATATTCGAATCTCCAAAATAACTATCGTATCCGATCCTAAAATCCGGTCAAAATTTTAAAAACCGAATCAGATGATCGGTTTTTTTGCAAAATTTCCTCAGAATGTCAAAAATTAAGTTCAAATAACTAGAAAAAGGATGTAAAGTGGGGCACATTAAACATAAAAGGAAAAAAAAAAGGCAGATAGATCAAACACAACTAACTGAAAGTCATATTTTCTCGAACAATTTCGACATTAGGGAGTAGAACTTAGACCAAGGAAAACTATTAGTACCAACTAGACTGGCAAAAAGTTGTCCAACCAACAAATACCCAAAAACAAGCCCAGAAAAATCAGATGGCTGAATCACTAGTTGATTTACCCTAAACCCGAAAACTACCAAACCAACTAACGCCAAACGGATGTGGTGTAACTGAGCCAGAGATCGGACAAAAAAGGGTTAGCATATAATGTGAGACAGATTGGGGGATGGAAGAAATCAATGGGAAGAAGACGGGGTAAAACTAACACAGCCCGGGAAAAGGAAAGGAAAACAGCCTTTCGAAGTGATGGCTATGCATGAGACTCGGCCAATATCTGCTGCTCTCAATTTTGTTAAAATTTCTAGAATGCAGATAAGGAATTTAATAAACCCAACAGCTGCATTTTGTCCACCCTTTCATTACAATGTCATGTAACCCTATCTTATTTGCTTTAATTTTGATCATATGCCAGCTAGACAGCAATTAAACAACAAAGACAACCCAATAAAATTTAACTCTTTCAAGCTTCAACTTAGCAAGAGCATTTGTGAGGCCACCTTGCTTGATGTGTTTCACTCAAAACTGCACTGATCCTTAGCAGCCAGCAAAAGCCACCATGGTTATTGTTTAGTTCCAATAAAAAGCTTATAAGACATTTACGTACAAGTCAACTTCATGCTCTTATAATTAGATCCACAAGTACAGAAATTGAGTGACTAACATACCTCATGTTTTTTATCACATGAGCTGTCAAGTACTGCACTTCCTCCCTGTTAAAAGAAATAACTCTTAGAATTAAGGACACAAGGGGGTGGTACCAAGGTAATAGACAAATCCTGAAGGGAGCTCATAAGGTCTAACCAAGTCATGACAGAAGGCTCTCGACAACTCTGATATATCATTTGAAAGAGAAACCATCTCATTTCCAATTGAACGAAGCTTTCTCCATATCTACAAAAAAGTAAAAGACATGGAACAATAACATAATATTAGCATAAAATCAGGACATATTAGACATGCAAGCTTATCTTATGTCTAGTTGGTTATGGACTCTGTTTTTCTTCTCGTAGTGCAAAAGAGGATAACACGATGCAACCCAAACTCATTGGTGGGAAATCTGTTGAAAGTAGTAGTTTCTAACATATAAAACAAAGCATCAAAGGAACACAAAATACGCAATCATGATAACACCTCAAGATTTCAAATAGTGTTGTCCAACCTCCTTCACTTATGTGGAGACTAGCATTCAATGCACGCTATGCGTACGAAAGCGGTTAAAATTAATTAATTCTCGAATTTGTAGACAAGTTAGGATTTTTTATTTATGTTTTCTTTTTTGGTGACAACCCTCTTCCCTTATATAATAGAGATTAGGCTTGAGCAGCCCTATCCCATTCTCTATATTAACAGTGCAAAAAAAGATAACACATGCATCCCAAACTCATTAATGGCAAATCTGTTGAAAGTAGTAGTTTCTAACATATACAGAACAACGCATCAAAAGAACACAAGATTTCAATCATGATAGCACCCCAAGCAACAATATTGAACAATTCAATCTTTTCTTCTCTTTGTTTGGCGATTTTAGATAATGACGTCCAACCTCCTTCACTTACCCTCCGATTCGGATTGAGAACTCAAACCACACCAGGTTTAGAATGGATGTACTAGAGAGCTTACATAGGACTTGTCATCTCAACCTACCAGGCAACATTCTTCCCACAAACTACATACCATTGTCCACCTTACATTCCCTCATAGTGTCATGTATACTATCTGTGATGTCCATGTATACTATCTGAGATGTCCAAGAAAAGTAGTCACGTTCTAATACAAGATTAGATGATGAGTATGTTTCTTATCATACTCCTACTTAGATTGAGCATGGACTAAGGTTAAAGAGTACCCAACTATCACAAAGGGGCTGTACGGTGATCTGGTCAACTCAAGGTATACGAGGAGATGGGACAATGTGACAGTTTCTGGAGAGTGTAGCCATACATAAAAACTCCTACATTGTGAAGATTTACATATCCACACTAGAACAAAAGCAAAAAACTTTGACTGAAAATTAAAAATTACTGGCCGAAAAAAGCACCTGTTGGATATCTGATGAGAACAACGTAGGCGTATGTTCATATGCCCCCTCTTTCAACCTTGAATTAATAAGACTCAAATCCAAAAATTTCTCAATCTTCAGCCCGTGGAAATTTTCAGACAGCATCTTGCACAATGAAGAAAACTTTCCTGACATCACAAGCCTGAAGAAAGCACGTTCGCATTGACGAGAAACATTCAAAGGACCTGATTTACTTGGAGCTCCATTAGAAGTCACGGCTGACAATCCTTTATCAGGAGTTGAAGATCCATTGGCCATTCCAGTTCTCTGCAGATGGGTGTGATTATCATGATGGCCAACCATTTCCTGATTAACATATCAGAAAAAGGAAGTTTTAACATGACTATAATAACATACAAGCAATGCCAATTACCCAAACAACAACCTAGTATTTACCCTATAATTATCACGAGACTGCCCCTTAAAGTACGTTAATAGGGTTCAACACGTCTATGAGCAATATTGGCAAGACAGAACCAACTAGCCATCTGAGATAGAAAATGAAAGTCAGCCATGTACCTGAGCCCGGTTTGCATGGCTACTTCCAGGATTACTAAGTAGTGCCTCTCTGATGCAATTTGGTATTCCACCACCACTGCCTCCAGTAGGACACAGTGATTGACATATGCTTTCCAAGGCATTTCTCCAATGTCGATAAGAGCAATCATCTGAACCATTCAGAAGAGAATGACAATTTATCTTCGGATCACAGTCTTGCTCACAAGAATTTTTCTGTAAACCTATGTGCCCTAATTCTTTTACCATCTGCGCAAAACCAGATAAAGCAAATACATAATAGTAAGAGGCATATGGAGCAATTTTCAACATACAACAAATAGAAGAGGTTGAGCTCATTGCACCAACATTACATGCGAAACACCAAATTACTCAAGATATTGGAGTAGATCAACAACATAAAACGTACTCCCTCCGTTTTTTTTAATATGCACATTTTTCCATTTTGGGGTGTTTTTTTTAATTGGTACTTTTCTACCTTTTCCCATAAAAGGAAGGTTGGCCCACCTAAGAATTACACTTCTCTCCTACTTTTTCTTTCTTCTCTCTACCTTTTTCACTTTTTCCTTACTTTTACTATCCTTCTTCTTACTTTTACACTTTCTCCTTGGTCCGCGCGCAAAAGCAAACATACATATTAAAAAAAGCGGAGGTAGTAGTAAATTAGCATTATTACTTGTTAGCAGCCACACACACCCCCACCCCCGAAAAGCCAAAATGCAGAAACTCCAAAGAGTATCAATCAGCAATGTCAGGCTAAGAACCGCTATAACATAGAAACCCCTAAACCTTGCTATGTTAGTTCCCCACAGAACTGCACATGTACAACTTTAAATCCTAAGATTAAGGTGAGGCCTCTTTGTTTGATATTAAATTTTTAACATGAGATTTTAATAAAACATCTCCCTCAATGCACTTATGAGTTATCTACTCTTCCCCACATTTCATTATTTTGTTTTCCTTCTTTTTATCTCTCATTTCCTTTTTCGGCCTGCTACCAAAATTACTCTATATGCTTTTGCACGTATCATATGCAATTAAGGCTAGTTAGAACATATTCAAACCTTATTTTGTAAAGCGGGCAAAAGATTATTTTAATTCTTTTACTTGTCTGAGCTTATTAATACTTACTAATCCTTATCTAAACTTCTTTTTCATGATAAGCACACAAAAAAGGTTAAAATAGGCACTAAGTTTATAAGCATTACGTCTATCCCATTCCTACAAGACCTGACATTTCCAAATTAAAACATATCAAAGTTGCAGAAGACCACTAATGTTGTCGAAATTGATAAGCCTGAGTGGAAAAAAAGATAGGGCTACCTGAGGCCAAAGTTAGGACCCCATGCAGCCTCAGAGACAGCAATTAAGTCTCCATCAAACTTACACCATATCAAACCAATTATGTGTCTCATTGTCTTATGACACAGTATGAGAACGAAGAACCTCTAATCACCTAAATTTTGGATAGGTTTAGCAATCAAATAGATTAGATGAAGAGAAGTATAAAACGCCACATTTACTTGGAAAAATATATAACCTACAAAGAATCAATAAATTTCCACTTGCCCGTAACGCTCTTCCTTTTTCTGGCTGTAGAGAAGAATCTAAGATGTGCCACAATGTATGTGCTTAAAAACAGCAAAGGAATACACAGAGGAGTTCAATCAGTTTTACCAGGCTTCTTAGTTCAAGATATAACCTCAACAAATTCCTTCCATTCGACATACCGCATTTACCTGCCTACCCATCTCCATCTCTACCCGACCCTAAATCCTGTCAAGTGTCTACATCTTCCACGCCATGACATCCTGCAGCACAAAGCCACATACAACTATCATCATTTTTCCAGCATCCATCTCCACTACAATTCCATCTCGACAGCAGCCTACAGCCCTACACTACCGCAACATCGACACAAGATCTCCGTCAAGAGTCTCAAGACCCCAATCACACCAGTCAATGCTAAACGTGAGCCACCACGAGAAAGGGAGGAGAAAGAGTCGTGCATCCTTAAAGTTTATATTCTAGCACTCAATAACCAACAAAGATACTAGAGAATTTCAGAATGAACAGCGAAAGCCAATCAACCTCCCAATCCCAAATCCTGTTCAACCATGCAGATTCCTATTTTTAGGTTGACTTTCATCCTATATAGACCAGACCAGCCTACGTCCACTGCCTAACAGTACACATTCATTCCATCCGGCAGATTCCATATCAACAACTACAACCAAGCCTACACTTTTATACTGATTGATTGTTTCTAAACCTAGGTAGAGAAAAAGAGTATACCCAGGAACCAAAGAAACCTCCATCCTAGCATCAAGCCCGCAAAAAAAATGTAGAAATGCAGACAAGACATGCAGAATTTTAAAGCCGAGCAACTCAAATTGGAGCCAAGAAGCTGGTGTGCTTGAGACATTCTTTTCTCTTAATCAGGGTCCTCTATAGCCAAAGAATAATTCAAGCTTATAAAACCCTCACGCAACCAATTTTGCCTAGCTTGAATTTTTTTTGCCATACTAAAACTATGTTGGATCTAACATGTTTGCTCTGGTTCCTACCATTCTATGTATAGCGGATTTGAAAACATATTCTCAAGTAGCATGTAGAGGTGTAACCCAGTTAAAAGCACTACTAAAGATGAAAATTGGTGTTTCGGGGAATAGTTTTTCACCTTGTGAAATTTCGTTTTTAAGGTAGCTTTTACGGAGTAGAAGTGATTCGAAAAACCTAATGGACATAGCTTTGAAGATAGCATATATTTTAATTTTTGTTCTTTTAGTGATCCAAGAGCTATATTGTTGTTGTAAAAGCTATTTTTACAGCTAAGCTAATTGTTCCTGAACAAGGCCATAATCTTTCTTAAGTAACATAAAAATCGAATGGAAAGGCTAGGGAAATTTGCTCTGAGATGCTTTCCAAGAAGTTAAGCCTACTACTAGTTAATCTCATTGAATACCGCCTCGCCAACTACCATCCAAATCCAATCGCTAATTCGCTACGCACCAAATTCTAATACAGAAAAACATAAAACTGATGACCATAACACATCATATGAAGCTCCACTACAAACCCAGTATGCCATTTAACTAATCTACTCAATTAAAATAGCAACTTCTGTCGGAAAATCACTATCCATCATTACAAGTACAATCGTTCAGTTTTCTAGTATACTTACCTAGATTATAACCCTAATTACACCAAAAGCAATCTGAAATCAATGAAAAAAGCATAAAATTCTCAAACACTTTCAAATTGTCTCAAACTCAATAACAACACATAATTGATCAATTCTTTTACTACTCCATCAATATCGAACATAAAAGCTCGTCAACAGATGAAACAGTAAGAAAAGAACCTTATTATCATCCAAGTGAGAAGATGAGGTAGAAGGACGCTTCTCCAAGTCAACAAAATCGCAATTAGAATCAGACAATCTACACTTCCGACGCTTGTAAGTACGAATAGAAGTTCCGACTCCAGCACCATCGCTACCACTAGAACTCCCATGCAAAAAACCATTAACTCTATAACTGCTACTATTATTGATATCACTATTGCTATTACAATTCTCTTGAATCACCATATCTAGAAACCGCCGCAAAGTTAGGGTTTCAACACAAATTCAAATTTCAGCAGCAGCAAATCAGTTCAAAAGTTGGCGCAACTATGAATCTGAATAGTTAGGGAGTATGAGTAGATCTAGAAGCATAATTGGTGAAGCAGTTAGAGGATAGGAAGTAGTTTCTGAAAGTGAACGGAATCGGAAACAAGTATGAAATACAGAGAAGAAGAATTTGGAGAAGAAAGAGGAAGAAGAAGAAGAAGGTGGGAGGGAAAGAGAGGAAAGAGAAAGGTGAGATCGGAGAATGGAGGTGAGGGAACCCTAAGAGGCGGTTAGTAGGAGGAGATGCAGGTGGCGCTGGGTTGAAGATGGCTTATCTATCCCCTTCTTTTGTGTTTTGCTTACTTCTATTTGAATTTTGAAATGTGAATCCAAGTGTGCACTACCGTACTAC
This sequence comes from Patellifolia procumbens, assembly GCA_947645195.1. NCBI lineage: Eukaryota > Viridiplantae > Streptophyta > Magnoliopsida > Caryophyllales > Amaranthaceae > Patellifolia > Patellifolia procumbens. The sequence goes on along the minus strand of CANSGD010000671.1, from coordinate 71,539 downwards.
CACTCTTGGAGAAAAAGGGTCGAGAACTTGAAACTATGGTCGTTTCCTTTGGTCAATTTCAACATCTACTCATCTCTTGCCATCTTATAACTACCCCTCTCTAATCTCTATAGAGGCAAATAAAGTTGTATATTAGCGAACAAGCTCGGTCAAATCTCGATTAAAAGTCAAATGAACAAGTTCAAACACAATAAACTGCTCGTCTACTATCTGAACCGAGCTTGAATACTTTTGTATTCGACTCGCTTATCACTAATAATTTTTTGACAAAGGTAAATTAAGGGTTTAGAGGGTTGCGTTTAGAAAAATAAGGTTGTCTTTAGTAATCCCCTACTTTTATTCAATTTATGCTACGAATGTTCAATGAGCCTCCCTACACATGCGTCATCCCTTCTCTTTTTACTGATATGTATGTTGTGCTCTGTAGCCCCCTGGCCCCCCTCTAACAGATAGCAACTTGTCAACGCTCCTTATAAAAAGAAGCACTCCCTCGGTCCCATAATGTTTTTCTCATATTTCTTTTTTTTCAAAAGTCTAGTACTAGTTCGGATGGCAAGACAAAGAATCGGGATTGTTTCCTGCAGAGGCGGATCCAAGGGGTACATAGGGGTACAAACGTACCCCGACTCCAAAAATAAATAAATAAAACAAGTAAAAAATGGAAGGCACAACCCATATGAGCCAAAAAAAGCCTTAGCAGCCCATGTTTTGGAGCCATAGAAACGTGACCCAAATGATTGCACGCTATCTTTCTCACACACAAAGTTCACAGTAGACGACATCTTTGCAGCCTCTCCTCTCCTCTTTTACGCAGCCAGACACCTACAGGCCACAAACGCCTCCAGAGTCCATGCCAGAAGCCGCTTCGGGAGCAATTGTTCACTAGACGACCAGTACTTCTCTATCGGCGGTTCTATGAGTTTCATTTTTGCTACTCTACTTTGCTTTGCCTCGTTTTTCTTTTTTAAATAGAATATTTAATAGTTGATTTTTGTGATGCTTTGCTGCTGTAGGGCTATGTGACATGTCTAGTGAAATTGCTTTGCTTTGCCTCGTTCTCCAATCTCCACCTCTGCTCTTTCTAAGTTGTTTTGCCTAATTTTATGTTTTGTAGGTTTTATATGAATTAGACAATTACTTTATATACTTTTTAATAGTTTAATAGCTTATATGCTTTATTCTCTACAATTGATGAATTAGTTTATATGATTGAATCAATTGAAGAATAAGTTTAAGCCCTTGTTTGGTATGGGAGATGGAAAGGAAATGGAATGGAAATGGTTAAGAAAAGAAAAGGGTAATAACAAGCGTTAAGGTCATCACATGTTTGGTATTAAAACCGTAAGGGAAACACTAACCTTATTTCCTTTTCTTTTTGTTTGGTATAAAAAATAAAACACTAACAGAAATAAATTAATAATTTATTATTTCAACCTTTTGATATAAATTAGTATTGCCACAAATTATGATTTCTTTTTGTTTGGTCAAAAATTGAATCAATTTCAACCTTCACAATAGATGGTATAGCTGAGCTTCAACCTTTTAAGTTCAGTTGCTTTCTCATAAAAATCATTAGCAAATTAAAATTTCTTCATCTCATACCAAATCAAACTAGTTTTGAAGTACAACGAAGTTGCCTTCATCACTGACAATGGAATTCTTGAAACATCTCCGACAATGGCGTTCATGTCGGCGGACCTTAACGAAGCTCCACGTGTCCTTTGACGCCGGCGTTGGTGAGATCGATGCAGGATTTCCATAGATTGTAACACCCCGTATTTTTATATATTGTTAGTAAATATTTATAGTAACTTATTTTATAAAGATAATTTAATTTAGTTTTTATTAAATTATTTTCTTCCATACTTTGACTCTTTATCTTAGAAATAGCCCAAAATCTATTTCTAGTTGGAGTAGGTTAAATACTCATAAAGGAGGAGGAAAAGAAAAGAAAAATAATATAAAAAAAAAAAACAAAACAAACTTACCTCACCTGCATCAGAGTCTTCGACGTCGTCCAACACAAGAAAAAAAAAATCATTCAACCCCATTACCCCCGCTCCAACACAAATCACCAAAATTGATATCAAGCAACGTCAACCATTAATCATCATCCACAACATCACATAACCATTCACCATCCATCATCAAGTCAACCATCCATCATCATCATTCTATTGGGCGATTTTGATTGAAATGAAGGATTTTTGGGGCTACGTTTTTAGGTCGATTTCGGGTCAAAGAAGAGCGTTTTTGGATCTTTATTCTTTAGTCTATCTTCCAATTACTCTATTAATCAAGTAAGGTTCTTTCCCATATTTTAATTGCTGATTTGTATTGATTTTCGAATTGAGGTTTTTTATTAAATTAGGATTCTTGAGAAAATTGAATTGGGGGAAATTTATATTATGCTCAATTTGTGTAATTGGTAGATGTTTTACGTGTAATTCGAGTTAATTAGCATACCTATGAGTTTACTTTGCAAAAATTAATACTTTTGAAATTACTATGAATTCTTGTTATATTAGATTGATGGTTAGTTTCTTATTTTGAGTTATTAGTTGAAATATAGTTTACATTATTATAGTTATTGTGACTTTAAATGTTATTTTGAAATTATTGAGTATATTGGATTAGTTGTTAGTAATTAGTTTTAAATCCTAAGTTGAATTTTAGTCGAATGATTTGGCATATAGTTGGTGTAGATTGTTGTTGTCATTGTTGTATGACATTGTTGTTGGGATAGGGTGAATGAGAAGGAGTTAGTTAGTGGGAAAATAATATGGATGATAGTAGAGTCAAAATCAGTTTGGCTTTTGTTGACCAAACTTGACTAGTTTGGCTTTTGTTGACCAAACTTGACTAGTTTGACTTTTGTTGACCAAACTTGACCAGTTTGACTTATGTTGACCAAACTTGACCAGTTTGATTTTTGTTGACTTTTATATTCTATTGACGTTGAGTCGTTTTCGAAATTAGTCAAAACTCATTAACTAGGGTACATGACTTATATGTGAATTATGTGAAGTATAGTCCAGTGACTTATATTATACCTTATTATATTGTAGATTGGTTCTTCGTAGAAGAACCTTATTGACTTGAGATTGAGTTTGGTTGATTGTGGTTGCTGAAAAGGTGAGATTTCTTACCAAGACTTGTACAGATTATTTTGAGAAATTGATGATATTGATTTAAAGTTGATATTGAAATTTAAAAAGGTTTTTGTGTGGTTATATATTGAGATTTTAAAAAGAGTTTTACGTTATTTGTATATTGAGATTTAAAAGGTTTTACAATGTTTATATAATGAGATTTAAATCTCTTTGACGATATTTATTGTGAAAGAAAATAATGAGATTATTTATGAGATTCAAAAGGGAGGAAGTTCCTCCTATACTAAGTTGAGATTTAAAAGGAGGATGTTCCTCATTGCTACAGGTTTTGAGTAAACTAGAATGTTTCTATGTTTACTTAATTATGATTTATCATGTTTTATAAGAATTTTTTGTGGGGTTGCCGGTAAGCGGTATTCCTCGGGTTGGAAGTAGGTTGAGTTTTGTCTCAACCATTATTTAGTAGTTGGGTGTATGTTGCTCAATACACTTGCCATTTGTCTTCCTTCTTGGTTCGTTTTCAAGTTAGGGGTATGCATACTAGAGGCTTTGGTGTTTACCTGTCTCGTGAGCCTAGCTAGCTCATTGGACTTTAATACTTCCTACTCACAGGTTTCAAAACAGTTACATTTTAAATGTATTTACAGAATTATTTTAGAAAAAGAAAGATTGAAAGTTGAGATTTATTGGAAAGTTGTTTTATTTTGTATATTTGATCTGTATAGGTTTGAAATGAATTTGTAAGATATTCCTATATATCTTACCTGCACATTGGATGGTTTTGTTTTATTACAATATGAATTCTTACTCAGCCTTTTGGCTGATACTATAGTGTTCAATGTGCAGGGACTTAAAGGAGGATATCTCAAGGTTGGGTTAAAGAGTGCGATGGATTTATTTATGCTTTAGTAGGTTTAATAAGACTTCCGCTGTTATTCATTTGACTTTAGTATTTTATTTCAGTCTGTAATAATTATTTAGATTCTAGTTAGTTTAATTATTTAAACTGTATTGACTATTTATTTCAGTTAGAACCTTTTACCTTGCGGTGATTATTATTAATTATCGCGGCGTAGCACCTTTGGAATTTCCTTAAATTATTTATTATATTACATTTTTAAAGTATCGGAATTTCGGGGGTGTTACATAGATGGTATAGCTGAGCTTCCGCAGGTGAAGCTTGACTGAGTTGGAGAGAGAGTTGAAGGTGAGGGAAAGGAGAGAGAATCCACCAAGTGCAGGACAGCCGAAGAAAGGAAACATGAAGTGTTTCTGCAACTATTTGAGAGGTAACAAATGAAGGGTATTGATTACCCTTGGGAAACGGATTTGCTTAATCACGAAACATACCAAACAACTAGTAATGGATTCGCTTGCATGATTTCGTTTCTGTAATACCCCTATTTTTAAAGAGTATTTTATTAATAGCTAAGTATGATTTATTAGCCTAATCATATTAATAGTCCTCAAGTTTAATTAAAGGAAGTTAGATTTGATTATAGAATTAAAGAAAAGTTAATTATATTTATTTAGTTAATTATTTTGTAACGTTTTAGTGGAATGACTTCAAGCAATATTGAATTTAATTCTTTTAATGAGTACAAGATATAATTGTGTTTATGTCAAGTTGTATTAGTATTTTTATTATATTTTAAAAGGTAAATAGATGTACTTATATGTATAAGGAGAAGAGTTTAAGATAATTAGACCAAATAGATTAGAAGGGGGTGATGAGATTAGATGGGAAAAAAAAAGGGGATTAAAAGTAGAATGGATCATTAATTTATGATATTAATTAAAAGAAAAAGGAGAAAAAATAAAATTCTCATTTCCTCAACCAGAAGAAAGGAGTGAGGGAAAGAGAGAAAGAACAGGAATGGGAGAAGGAGAGAACGAAGAAGAAAGGGAAGGCAAGGGTGAAGGTCGACCACTCGGCGTTGATTCCGATAAGGATAACCACCGCAACCACCATGGTTAGTGCTCAAAGTAGGCGGCGCATACTAGAGAGGAAGCAAGGGACGTTTTTGGTTCGTTTTGGTGATTAGGGCACGTTTCTAGGGGCGATTTTTCAAGCTATCTCCATCCCTAATCTTCCATAGGAATGGGTAAGTTGAATTCCTTACTTAATTTCAGTTTTTCTTTAAGTTTATAAAGTTAGGGTTTTGAGTTTGAAATTGAATTGGGGGTTTTGTTTCAAAGGGTTTGTGTATGAATTGATTGAGTAGAATAGTTACTTTAGATTGCTAAAATGATTATTAAACTTGTTAGTGTGAGTTTGGGATTGCTTGAGGTTTGATTCAATGGAAAGAACAAATAAAGTGCTGAAATTCGTAGGCTACACAGACCAGTTTCGTAAATTGCGTTTTTGGACAGTTTTTGGCCATTTTTAGCAAAAATACTATTTCACAAAAGTTGTTCGTATTGAAATTTTACTCAAGATAGGCTCAAGAAACGCTTGATTTGGACTTCGTAGGAGGAAGTTATGCTCATTTTAAGTTTCTGCCCAAAAGTCATATTTTCTATAGTCGATTTTAAAGCTCCATATTGTTGTATGGTTATTTCATAATGAATTTTTGAGTATCAAAGTATATATTATGAATGTTAGATGTTTTCATATAAAGTAAGGTGATTAGAATTAGTTTGGTAAAGGGTTGTAGTTAGAAGTTTAAATGGAAGTTCAAGTTAGAATAATGAAAGTCATTTATATGATTTATGATTGTTTGTTTACATGATTTAAATGGAATTATAAGAAGTTTGTTGTTTTTAAAACTAGTTTTAGTGAAAGCTCATTACTAGTTAGCTAAGTCTATTATTAAGTATTGAATACATGTATGTTATTATGTAGCTTTCGAGTTCACTAAAGAGTCGTTTGGAGGTGGTTGTTTTGATATGATTCGTGAAAGGTAAGATTCCTACTCGAACCTTTAATAGTTTACGATAAAAGTTTAACAAGGTAAGATTTCTTGTTTAAATGTTTTATAAGTTTACAAGTACAGGTAAGATTTCCTATAAAAACTTTTATAGTTACGAGAAGAGTTTCATAAAGGTTTAAAACTCATTTTAGGTGAGTATAATTTAAAAGATAGAAGTTTAGTTTCGAAAGGAACTTTTATAGTTTACAAGAAGGGTTCTTAAAAGGATTTTTATCTCGGCTTTGTTGAGAATGAATTGAATGGGAGGATGTTCCTCCAAATATAGAAAGTTGGTTTCCGAACCGCCATTAAAGGAAAGATTATAGAAAGATATTTTAAATAGTTTTATGCTTTGAAAGTTGATGGGATTGCCTATGTGGTATCTCACGAGAATAGTTTTATGTTTTCAAAGTTGTGGGGATTACCTAAGTGGTATCTCAAGGAATTGGAACTTGGTCGAATTTGTCTCAGCTTTACAGATTCAGAATAGAATAGTTGTGGGGGTACGTTGATCAGTACCTCAAGACTTTGATCTTCTGCTACGGTTTGGCCGTATGTAGGGTGTGCACACTAGGGGTCTTTGTCTATAGTTATCCAGAGGGCGTAGCTAGCCCAAAGGCAAGGAAAGTTTGTTCCATTCCCTAGATTTATGAATCTTTCTTCGTGAAAGAAAAAGGAAATAAAGGATTGGTTATGAAAAGGAAAAAGAAAAGATTTGAAAAAGAGAAAAAGAAAGGATTTGATTTAAAGAAAAGTTATAGAAAGGATTTGATTTAGAAATAGAAAAGAACGGTTTTGTTTTATAAAAAGAAATACGGAAAATGTTTTATAAAGTTGCTATTTATTTGGTTTTGAAAGAAACTGATTTGTAGGATATATTTAATATATATCCTACCTGCATATATGTTTGGCTTTTCGGTATGAAATCTTGCTCAGCCAGTTTGGCTGATACTACGTGCCCGATATATGCAGGTACATGAAGGTATTATATTATTGACGATGGTTCGATGTTGGAAGTTTATTGTGTTATTCATGTTGTTTGTATCGCGGCGAGGACGATCGACTTTGTAATAGTATAGTTAATAGTTTAACTTGTAATTAAGTTTAAAGAATTTGAGTTTGTTAAGTTTAGACTTGTTTGGGTTGCTGGATTTTGAGAATACAGGTTTATAAATGGATGCGAGTCCTAAATTAAGTTTTAGGCGGTCCGTTTTACAAACGGAACTCTGCCGGATTTTCAGTAGAATTCTGAATAACAAATCTAGTTGTTTAGAGTGTTTTAGGATCACTTAATATAGTTTATTATAGTTAAAGGTTTTGATATAGTCATTACAGTTTAAAAGTTTTAAAAAGTCAAGGTTTTTGAGCTCCACACTCGTGGTGAGTGTGATGGTAATAGCCTGGATTAGGTTTTCCGCTGCATTTAAGTCTTAATTAGGTTGGTTTTATATCCGGGTTGTTACAAATGGTATCAGAGCGGGATTGTTCTTAGGTACGCATGGATCTCCATATCCAAGCTTAGGTGTTAAATAAGTTGAGAAATGAGTCGACTAAAAGTTAGGATTAAAATAAACCAAGCCGTTGAGAGTTCGCGCTTGTCATGCTGTTATGTGTGTATTTGAGTCATTTGGTGTTTGTTGTTCAATGTGATTTTATATTAACGTGTATTCGTATATGTGTATATGCATAACTATAGTATATACATGATAAACCATATGTTTAGCTCACTATATACACTACGAACGAGAAGTGTTTATGGGAAAACAATTGTGAAGTTATTGGTCTTTATGAGTAAGATTAAGTTTTGAGGAGGAACATATTCAAGGGGTAAGAATATAATAGTTTTGGTTTATTAATGAGTTGCAACTATTATTAAATTATAGTCATCAACGTCTATATCTTGAATATTTCATTAATACTATAATATTGCTCGTTGGATTTCATATAAAAGGAATTTCTTTTGGAAGGAATTTTGTTTTTGGTTAAGTTAGAGAAATTCTTTATTAACACCGAAAGGATTTGAAATGGTTTTGAGATGATTTGATATAAAATGGATCTACTTCAGAGTACTGAAAATGTTTGGTTTATAATGAAACAACTTTGAAATATCTCAAAGATAGTTAAGCTTTTTAAGCATCTTTTGTTATGTTTTGAGCTATGTGAGATAGTATATGGTTTTGTGTGCACTTGTTTGACAACGTGTCTCTATGTGAAGGTATATGTGATTATTTCTTGAAGTATTAGCTAGTAGAGTGTGCACTAGGCGTGACTTAGAGTTTTGAGGACAAAACTCATTTTGAGGAGGGGATAGTTTAATAGCTTTGATGATAGTTGTAATTACTAGTAGGTTATAGTTACTATGGATTCTATATCTCATTATATTATTCTTAATTATTTGACTTTAAAGAAAGGAGAATTCATTTGATTAAGTTTGAAAGTTTGTTATATCTTTGAAACAATTTAAAAGTAGTTTTAAAATAATGAGAAAGTGAAGTTATTTGCTTCGAAGTGGAGTATTAAAGAAGTTGGTTTGGTTTAGAAATGAGTTGATGTGTTTTTGAAACGGGATCTTTGAAATGGAATGATAAGAGTTCAATGCCAACCAGTTTGCCCCTTTGTAGTTTTTGCTCCTCGATGAACCTAGGCATCAGGTTGAAGCGAGACACAAAGATGATGCGGAATGCAGGCTTGACTCTTAATTGTAAAGTTCAGAGCTCTTGGTTTTGAAAGTTTGAATTTTGATTTTTATAAATACGATGATATTATCTCTTTATCTATTTTTAAGTTTCGAGGACGAAACTTTTTGTGAGGGTGGTATATTGTAATACCCCTATTTTTAAAGAGTATTTTATTAATAGCTAAGTATGATTTATTAGCCTAATCATATTAATAGTCCTCAGTTTAATTAAAGGAAGTTAGATTTGAGTATAGAATTAAAGAAAAGTTAATTATATTTATTTAGTTAATTATTTTGTAACGTTTTAGTGGAATGACTTCAAGCAATATTGAATTTAATTCTTTTAATGAGTACAAGATATAATTGTGTTTATGTCAAGTTGTATTAGTATTTTTATTATATTTTAAAAGGTAAATAGATGTACTTATATGTATAAGGAGAAGAGTTTAAGATAATTAGACCAAATAGATTAGAAGGGGGTGATGAGATTAGATGGGAAAAAAAAAGGGGATTAAAAGTAGAATGGATCATTAATTTATGATATTAATTAAAAGAAAAAGGAGAAAAAAATAAAATTCTCATTTCCTCAACCAGAAGAAAGGAGTGAGGGAAAGAGAGAAAGAACAGGAATGGGAGAAGGAGAGAACGAAGAAGAAAGGGAAGGCAAGGGTGAAGGTCGACCACTCGGCGTTGATTCCGATAAGGATAACCACCGCAACCACCATGGTTAGTGCTCAAAGTAGGCGGCGCATACTAGAGAGGAAGCAAGGGACGTTTTTGGTTCGTTTTGGTGATTAGGGCACGTTTCTAGGGGCGATTTTTCAAGCTATCTCCATCCCTAATCTTCCATAGGAATGGGTAAGTTGAATTCCTTACTTAATTTCAGTTTTTCTTTAAGTTTATAAAGTTAGGGTTTTGAGTTTGAAATTGAATTGGGGGTTTTGTTTCAAAGGGTTTGTGTATGAATTGATTGAGTAGAATAGTTACTTTAGATTGCTAAAATGATTATTAAACTTGTTAGTGTGAGTTTGGGATTGCTTGAGGTTTGATTCAATGGAAAGAACAAATAAAGTGCTGAAATTCGTAGGCTACACAGACCAGTTTCGTAAATTGCGTTTTTGGACAGTTTTTGGCCATTTTTAGCAAAAATACTATTTCACAAAAGTTGTTCGTATTGAAATTTTACTCAAGATAGGCTCAAGAAACGCTTGATTTGGACTTCGTAGGAGGAAGTTATGCTCATTTTAAGTTTCTGCCCAAAAGTCATATTTTCTATAGTCGATTTTAAAGCTCCATATTGTTGTATGGTTATTTCATAATGAATTTTTGAGTATCAAAGTATATATTATGAATGTTAGATGTTTTCATATAAAGTAAGGTGATTAGAATTAGTTTGGTAAAGGGTTGTAGTTAGAAGTTTAAATGGAAGTTCAAGTTAGAATAATGAAAGTCATTTATATGATTTATGATTGTTTGTTTACATGATTTAAATGGAATTATAAGAAGTTTGTTGTTTTTAAAACTAGTTTTAGTGAAAGCTCATTACTAGTTAGCTAAGTCTATTATTAAGTATTGAATACATGTATGTTATTATGTAGCTTTCGAGTTCACTAAAGAGTCGTTTGGAGGTGGTTGTTTTGATATGATTCGTGAAAGGTAAGATTCCTACTCGAACCTTTAATAGTTTACGATAAAAGTTTAACAAGGTAAGATTTCTTGTTTAAATGTTTTATAAGTTTACAAGTACAGGTAAGATTTCCTATAAAAACTTTTATAGTTACGAGAAGAGTTTCATAAAGGTTTAAAACTCATTTTAGGTGAGTATAATTTAAAAGATAGAAGTTTAGTTTCGAAAGGAACTTTTATAGTTTACAAGAAGGGTTCTTAAAAGGATTTTTATCTCGGCTTTGTTGAGAATGAATTGAATGGGAGGATGTTCCTCCAAATATAGAAAGTTGGTTTCCGAACCGCCATTAAAGGAAAGATTATAGAAAGATATTTTAAATAGTTTTATGCTTTGAAAGTTGATGGGATTGCCTATGTGGTATCTCACGAGAATAGTTTTATGTTTTCAAAGTTGTGGGGATTACCTAAGTGGTATCTCAAGGAATTGGAACTTGGTCGAATTTGTCTCAGCTTTACAGATTCAGAATAGAATAGTTGTGGGGGTACGTTGATCAGTACCTCAAGACTTTGATCTTCTGCTACGGTTTGGCCGTATGTAGGGTGTGCACACTAGGGGTCTTTGTCTATAGTTATCCAGAGGGCGTAGCTAGCCCAAAGGCAAGGAAAGTTTGTTCCATTCCCTAGATTTATGAATCTTTCTTCGTGAAAGAAAAAGGAAATAAAGGATTGGTTATGAAAAGGAAAAAGAAAAGATTTGAAAAAGAGAAAAAGAAAGGATTTGATTTAAAGAAAAGTTATAGAAAGGATTTGATTTAGAAATAGAAAAGAACGGTTTTGTTTTATAAAAAGAAATACGGAAAATGTTTTATAAAGTTGCTATTTATTTGGTTTTGAAAGAAACTGATTTGTAGGATATATTTAATATATATCCTACCTGCATATATGTTTGGCTTTTCGGTATGAAATCTTGCTCAGCCAGTTTGGCTGATACTACGTGCCCGATATATGCAGGTACATGAAGGTATTATATTATTGACGATGGTTCGATGTTGGAAGTTTATTGTGTTATTCATGTTGTTTGTATCGCGGCGAGGACGATCGACTTTGTAATAGTATAGTTAATAGTTTAACTTGTAATTAAGTTTAAAGAATTTGAGTTTGTTAAGTTTAGACTTGTTTGGGTTGCTGGATTTTGAGAATACAGGTTTATAAATGGATGCGAGTCCTAAATTAAGTTTTAGGCGGTCCGTTTTACAAACGGAACTCTGCCGGATTTTCAGTAGAATTCTGAATAACAAATCTAGTTGTTTAGAGTGTTTTAGGATCACTTAATATAGTTTATTATAGTTAAAGGTTTTGATATAGTCATTACAGTTTAAAAGTTTTAAAAAGTCAAGGTTTTTGAGCTCCACACTCGTGGTGAGTGTGATGGTAATAGCCTGGATTAGGTTTTCCGCTGCATTTAAGTCTTAATTAGGTTGGTTTTATATCCGGGTTGTTACAGTTTCATTGAGCCAAAAATAACATACCAAACAAGGGCTAAATGTAGATAGTTAATTTGTTCCTCATTTTGGTAGAAGAGTAGAATTCGATTGTTTAGTTACATGTGGTGACCAACTACTTAATGGTTGTGTTAGTTACATTTATTGAAAAGACCTTTTCTTGCAAGTTCTTGATAATGATATAATAAGTCTTTTCCAAAACATAAAAACTCGTAGGATGCAATTGTAAAATTACACTTTTATATGATGTAAATGTAATCGGTACTCTTTTTGAACTATTCGCAATTTGAACGATTAACTGTATGTTTACATTGGTTTTTGTAACTTTTAAATTTTTTTTGTCGGACGTTTGATTTATTTTAAAACAGTATCCGTACCTTCCAAATCCTGGATCCGCCACTGATTTCCTGTGCCGAGGGCCGCACTTTGCTAGGGAATGTCCTAAGTGGCAAAAGCTGAATGCAATTGTTGCTACTCACGAAGAAAAGGGGGTGGGTGCCCCCAAAATACCCTCATGTTGACAACTTTTTTTTTCCAATTTTATCCTTATTAAATTTATATTTTTCTAATTTTACTCTTGATTTATGGTACAGAATGGGATCATAATGAATAATTAAATTACAATATCTAAATTTAGACTATAAATTTTCTTCATTTAACTTTCTCATAAATATTTGGAAAAATTGTCAAGAATAAGTCAAATTTTTTGCGGTCTTTTGTTAATAAGTTAAACTTTAGATAATTCTGAAATAAGTTAACTTTGATATTACTTAAACTTTTAACAAGTCAAATGACTTATAAATAATTCAACCGGTAATACGTGAGCCTTTTCTGTGTTCCTTCTCTTCTTTTACTTTCCACCCCCACCATTTCTGTGGTTTTAAACTGGTTTTGACTTGTTAAAAGCAAAAACTTTTAAAAGGTTAACTTTTTTCAGGATTAGTCAAAGTTTAACTGATTAAAAAAGACCGCGAAAAAATTGACTTATTCCGAATATCTTTTCCTAAACATTTTTCGTATTTTTTTGGACCAAATTATTCAAACGTAAAAAAATTAGAAACGCGAAAAACATTATGACATTTGTTGTAAGTCAAAGTTTGCAGCGTAAACTTTGCAAAAGGTGAATGCCATTTAATGTTATTACTGCTGATTGCCTTTATACATTGTGATTGTACAGTAAGTTATACGCCTATATATATCAGCGCTTGGTGAATGAAAATTTTGCACCGAGTGAAATCTTCCCTCAGTATTTCTCTCTTCTGTCTAGTTTCTCTTACTTCTGTATTCATCTTTTCACAACACGTTATCAGCACGAGTTTGCTTACAAAAACCAAAAGGTATTTTTAATCTTTCAAACTCCGGTATCCAATTTTTCTAGTCTCACCCTTTTTCACTATCCTAACATGGATCAACAAAGTAACGGGATCAATGTTGTTTTCAACAATGTTTCTCTCTGTTGTATACATTTAATTGTAGAACGTAACACCGTCTCTTTCGCTACCAACCCAGCTAGAGGGATTGTAAGTCATCCTTTTCGCACTGACCTCGCCAACGATACTAATGTCCGTACCGGTGAAAATCCACAAACCCCTGTTCCTAACACCAATAATAATCCTCCAGCACCACCAACTGAAAATCCACCACCACCAAATAATAAAAGAAATAGGGACGAACAGGAAGGAACTAGTAGCAAACGTCACCATGCCACTAGCCCGTAAATTAAATAATAATTTAACAATAACGCCACCTTTATGGAGGGCCAGGACACTTTAATTTATGCTATTTTATTTTGTTGTACCGCCTATATGGCAGGTTATTTTCATTTACCGCCTATATGGCAAGTTGTTGTTTTATTTAATTTTGCCGCCCACATGGCTGGCCGACAATAGTAAATTTTTCTTGTTCTTTTTATTGTCAATATATGCAGGAGTAGCTAACCTAGAACCGTATTACATATTTATTTCCTTTACTATGTGTTATTTCCTTTATATGACATTTGTAGTTATATTTATTATCATTTTTTTTTACACTTACCGACATGCATAATAGTAACAAATTATATTTAGTACCCATAAATACTCCAACTAAAATTTTATTGCATTATATTCTTTGAACAACTGTAGATAAATATACAACAAACTGTACAGTTAAGGATAACCCTCTATAAAAGCGGATTACCCATCCCCAATTTCACCACATATCTCTTATCTTCTTCCATCTTTTACCCAAACCCACAATTTTTTTTTTCTTCCTCCATTTTTCCCGGCCACCATGCCCAACGCCGAACACAACCGCCCTCCACCCTCCTCTTCTTCTTTTGAGGAGGATTTTAGAAAAATAAAACTCTATTTGTTCCTTATAGCCGGTTTATTTATCCTTCTCATGGCATTAATGATATTTCTCCTCATACACAAGTAGGAACCATGATATCACACACTTTCTCCCCGGTGAAACGGTGAAAATGCATGTGTTGTTTTGTCTTCATATGCATTTCTAGGAAGTATTTTGTTATTTTAGCTTATTTTTGTACTTTCTGTGTTTTTATTGTAAGTTATTATTTTTGCTTGTAATATTTTAATGTTATGTCTTGTTTTGTTTTATTTTGTAATATTTATAATTATAAATGATATAAATCAGGGGGAGATATTATATGTGATTTGTTATCATTTACTAATTTCATACTATTATTTACCTTATTGTAGCTATAATGGGAGATTTAATGAAAAGACAATTCAATGTCCTAGATTTGTCCGGAAATAAATTCCTGGAATGGACGGTAGATGCCCAGATGAATTTAAAGGCTCAAGGACTAGAGCATACTATTAAAGATCAAACTGTCAATATAGGCTCAAGTACGGCCCAACAAATTAAATTGGCCACTGAACAAGAAAAGGCCAGGGCCTTGGTTCTTTTGAGACACCACCTGCATGAAAGCCTAAAAACTGAATACTTATTGGTGGAAGATCCAAAAGAACTATAGAACAGCCTCAAAGAAAGATATGGCCACCATAAAAATATTCTCCTCCCCAAGGCATTATTCGAATGGACTAATCTAAGGTTCCAAGATTTTAAATGCATCAGTGACTACAATTCAACACTGTTTAGAATTGTATCGCTGCTGAAATATTGTGATCATCCGGTCACTGAGGAACAAATGCTAGAGAAAACTCTCTCTACATTCCATGCCTCAAATATTATATTACAGCAACAATACAGAGAAAGGGGCTTTAAAAAATATTCTGAGCTAATCTCTGTATTGTTGGTGGCTGAGCAAAATAATGATCTTTTACTAAAGAATCATAATCTTAGACCAACTGGGTCTTTGGCATTCCAAGAGGCGAATGCAGTAGAAAGCTCAGACCTACCTGAATCAAATGCTGTAAACAGAGGTGGGCGTGGAAATGGCCGTGGGAAAGGACGTGGAAACAATCGTGGTCGAGGCCGAGGCCGAGGTAAAGGATATTTCCCCAAAAATAATAATAACTTCAAAAACAATGAGAGGGGGCAACAATACCACAAGCATGATAATCAGAAGGCAAAAGATATATGCTTTAGATGTGGTATATCTGGGCACTGGGGGCGTACATGTCGAACAGCCAAGCATTTGGTAGATCTCTACCAGGCTTCTAAGAAAAATAAAGGAAAAGATGCAGAAGCCAATTTTGTGAATGAGGCAAATACCTCACCGCCTAGCCTTGATGTCTCCGATTTTTTTATGGATGGAGTTGGAGCTGAAAATGATTTTAATTTAGGGGAAAATTGATTGTTTAGCTATGAAAATATTTATTTCCTTGTTGATCAAGTATTTATTTAATGTTTGTTTTATTTAAGAATTGTACTACCATCTTATTATCAATGAAATATGCATGTTCTTATTTAATTTTGTTTCTTATTATGAAGATATGGATCAACCTAAAAATGGATCTGGATACCAATGCCTCCTGGATAGTGGAACAACGCACACCATACTGAAAAATAAAGAGTATTTTTCAAAACTAACAATGTTTCAAGGTGATGTCAACACCATATCCGGGACAGCAAAACTTATCGAAGGATCCGGAATAGCTTGTGTAATACTCCCAAAAGGGACAAAATTGACTATTGATGATGCACTATACTCAAGTAAATCTCGAAGAAATCTTATAAGCTTTCGAGATGTGCGTAAAAATGGTTATCATTTGGAAACAATGATAAATGATGAAACGGAATATATATGTCTCACAGAAAATAGAAATGGCAAGAAATATATCTGTGAGAAATTGCCAGCATATTCCTCAGGATTATACAGTGTTAATATAAGTCCGTTTGAAGTAAACATGATATCTAACCAGAAGTTAGATAATAAGATATTAATTAATCTATGGCATGACCGTTTAGGTCATCCTGGCACAGGAATGATGCACAGGATCATTGAGAACTCAATAGGGCATTCAATAAAGAATGTAAAAATCCCAAAGACAAATGAGTTAGCATGTGCAGCATGCTCACTTGGGAAAATGATAACAAGGCCCTCTATAAACAAAATTGCTACTGAATCTCCAACATTTCTTGAAAGAATACAAGGAGATATTTGTGGGCCAATTAATCCCCCATGTGGACCATTTCGATACTTTATGGTGTTGATTGATGCTTCAACACGATGGTCACATGTAAGCCTTTTATCAAGCAGAAATAGTGCATTTGCAAAACTCCTTGCTCAAATCATTCGATTGAGAACTCAATTTCCGGATTATACAATTAAAAGAATAAGACTCGACAATGCTGGGGAATTTACATCCCAAACATTTAATGATTATTGTATGTCCATTGGGATTGATGTGGAGCATCCAGTGGCTCATGTTCATACACAAAATGGTCTTGCTGAATCATTAATAAAAAGATTGCAATTGATTGCAAGACCATTATTGATGAAATCAAAGTTGCCCTCATCTGCTTGGGGTCATGCCATAATACATGCAGCATCATTGATTCGATTGAGACCAACTGCTTATCATAAATTCTCACCACTACAATTAGTATCTGGTCGAGAACCAAATGTCTCACATTTGAAAGTATTTGGATGTGGTGTATATGTCCCTATTGCTCCACCACAACGCACAAAGATGGGTCCACAGCGAAGGCTGGGAATATATGTTGGTTTTGAATCCCCATCAATTATAAAATATCTTGAACCAATGACAGGTGATTTATTCACGGCTCGTTTTGCCGATTGTCATTTTAATGAAAGCTTATTCCCAGCCTTAGGGGGAGAGAAAGTGGACCCAAACAAAAAGGATATAGAAATTACATGGAATGCAATACAATTATCTTTTCTTGATCCACGAACAAACTCTTGTGAACAAGAAGTTAAGAAAATTGTTCATTTACAAGGTGTTGCAAATCAATTGCCTGATGCATTCGTTGACAGTAAAAAAGTGACGAAGTCACATATACCAGCAGAGAATGCTCCCCCACGAATTGAAATTCCCATAGATAATAAGGCAATTGAAAAAGAGTCTATGGCACGCCGTAAGCGTGGAAGGCCACCTGGTTCGAAAGATTCGAAACCAAGAAAAAATAAAAGGCGAGATGAAATAGAAAAGGAACAAATGATTGTTCCTCCAATTGAAAATCATGAAATTCAAAATGGAGAAAGAGATAAAGACAAAGACAAAGAAGAAGATGTTCCAAATAACGAGGGACACGAAAGTATCGACAACATTGAAATTTCGATTAATTATGCTTGTACAAAGAGACAGTGGAATCGAAAAAATGTTGTCATAAATGATGTCTTTACTTACTCCATAGCGGTTGAAATTGTATCTGACGAGAATGGTGTAGAACCAAAAACCGTAGACGAATGTCGCCGCAGACAAGATTGGCCAAAATGGAAAGAAGCAATCCAAGCAGAACTAAAATCCCTTGAAAAGCGAGAAGTTTTCGGACAAATAACTCAGACACCAAGAGGGGTAAAACCAGTAGGATACAAGTGGGTATTTGTCAGAAAACGAAACGAGAAAAATGAAATCGTTAGATACAAAGCAAGGCTTGTTGCCCAAGGCTTCTCCCAAATGCCAGGGATTGATTATTATGATACGTATTCTCCAGTAGTTGACGCAACTACATTTAGATTTCTGGTAAGTTTATCCGTCTTCGAAAAACTTCAAATGCGGTTGATGGATGTCGTGACTGCATACTTATATGGGTCACTTGACACTGACATCTACATGAAAGTCCCTGATGGACTAAAACTACCAGAAAAGTACACATCCAGAGACATGACCTCTATAAAGCTAAAACGATCGCTTTATGGACTTAAACAATCTGGAAGAATGTGGTACAATCGTCTCAGTGAATACCTAACGAAAGAAGGATTCAAAAATAATCAAATCAATCCTTGTGTCTTCATTAAACAATTCAAATCAGGATTTGCTATAATTGCAGTTTATGTTGATGATCTGAACATCATTGGAACTTATAAAGAACTTGAAATAACTGCAAGGTACTTGATGAAAGAATTTGAAATGAAAGACCTTGGGAGAACAAAATTTTGCCTTGGATTACAAATGGAACATTTGAAGGACGGGATCTTTGTTCACCAATCAAATTATACAGAAAAGGTCTTAAAACGTTTTTACATGGATAAAGCGCATCCATTAAATTCTCCAATGGTTGTGCGGTCTTTGAATGTGAAAGACGACCCATTCCGACCTCGAGAAGAAAATGAAGAAATTCTTGGTCCTGAAGTACCGTACTTGAGTGCAATTGGCGCTTTAATGTACCTAGCTAATAATACTCGGCCTGACATAGCTTTTTCAGTGAACCTCTTAGCTAGATACAGTAATGCGCCAACAAAGAGACATTGGAATGGAATTAAGCACCTATTCCGTTATCTCAGAGGAACACATGACCTTGGATTATTTTATCAATCGAAGCAAAGTGCTTCACTCATTGGTTATGCAGATGCTGGATACTTATCTGACCCTCAAAAGGCCAAATCACAGTCTGGGTATCTATTCACTTATGGAGATACAGCAATATCATGGAGATCAACGAAGCAAACATTAACTGCCACATCATCAAATCATGCCGAATTGATTGCTCTCTATGAAGCTGGAAGAGAATGCGTTTGGCTCAGAACAATTATTAGCCATATCCAAAAGGAATGCGGTATGAATTTAGTTACTGATAATCCAACACTGATATATGAAGATAATACTGCTTGCATCACCCAAGTCAGTGAAGGATATATCAAAGGAGACAGAACCAAACATTTATCACCAAAACTCTTCTTCACGCATGATCTCCAGAAAGAAGGAAAGATAGACATTCAACAAATTCAATCAAGTGAAAACCTTGCGGACTTGTTTACCAAGTCCCTTCCTTCAAAGAGACTCGAACAACTGGTGCACAAGATTGGAATGCGTCACCTCAGTAACCTACGTTAGACTCAGGGGGAGGGTTATATACACTGCGCTCTTTTTCCCTTCGATCAGGTTTTTATCCTACTGGTTTTTCCTGACAAGGTTTTTAACGAGGCAGTAAATATCAGCATATAACAAAGTTGCACCATGTTCTTTGATGTAAATAAAACAATGGCATTTTAGGGGGAGTATTATGGTTCTTGTATGCACTGCACTCTTTTTCCCTTAGATCAGGTTTTTATCCCACTGGGTTTTCCTGACAAGGTTTTTAACGAGGCAGTATATTTAAGCATATAAAGAAATAAGTCTATATGGATCATCATCGAAAATATTGGCATTCAAGGGGGAGTGTTGTAAGTCAAAGTTTGCAGCGTAAACTTTGCAAAAGGTGAATGCCATTTAATGTTATTACTGCTGATTGCCTTTATACATTGTGATTGTACAGTAAGTTATACGCCTATATATATCAGCGCTTGGTGAATGAAAATTTTGCACCGAGTGAAATCTTCCCTCAGTATTTCTCTCTTCTGTCTAGTTTCTCTTACTTCTGTATTCATCTTTTCACAACAACATTCATATTTCGGAGCAATAAATATCAGATAGCACCGACATAAACGGACAACAGTTGCGAGAATGAGCAGGGTTACTGGATCAGCACAGCAACAACAGCAGCAGCAGCAGCAGCTAAGTTTGCGATGTCTGTCGTGCAGGGAAGAATACTACGCAGGCGATGCTGGTACCTGCAAAGAATGCTACGAAGAGGCAAGCGAGACGGAGGAGGAGCTTAAGAGAGAGATTGATGATCTCAAATCCAAAGTTGCTTTCCTTCGCATTGGCTCCTCTCCTCTCGACTCCCACAAGCGATCTTCATCTCTTGGTTTCTCCGACGTCATTTTAGTCGCATCCGATGAGTTCCACTCCAACCCACTTTCTCTCCCCGCTCATAAAGCTATTTTGGTCAGTACCCACTTTTTTGTTTTGTTTTGGTAATGTTGATTTGGTACAGAAATGTAAGTACTTGTTGGTCACTTCGATTACTAGTATTTCCTGAAAGCCGTTAGTTAGTTCGTCGTACACCGGGGTGCCTAACATGTTCTCTTCGGCGTAAATGACTTGAATTAAACTAAATGGTAAGGAATACTGAAATATGTGAGTAAAACTATTGTTCTCAATTGAACTGAACTAGAAGCATCCAACATTCGAAGTCAATTTTTTTTTGCTTATTTGGAACTCTCCTTATAGTGAAGTTTGCTTATTTCGAGTGTAGCCTTGTCCTGCTCTGGAATGTAGGATAAATATTGTAATTGTGATTATCTCACATCAATGGTTTTCTAGGGTTTCCTGCTCAAGGAAAACATTAGCCCCCCCACTTTTGAGCTCGGGTTACAATTTGTACCCTTCTTCGAGCAGCCGAATTGACTGCCAACATGATGATCAGGATCTAAGCTGCCAATGGCAGGCAAAAGCAGTAACTATTGCCTTAACAAGGATTTGATTTTTATAACTGCATGAGTTGTATCAACATTTATGCATTGTGTTAGTCAAGCAATAATAGATGATTGGGTTCCACTTCTAATTTATTGGACTGTTCTTTGTCATGTTTCTAAAACTTGGTATTGCATTGCCAGGCAAGTCGATCCCCAGTGTTCAAGGCGATGCTTGAGATTGAAATGGAGGAGAGCCGTAGTGGTACTATCAATATCAGTGATGTATCCTATGATGCCCTTCGAGCTTTTGTCAACTACTTATACACTGCTGAAGCAAACCTTGATGAGCAGATGGCGTTTGATCTCTTAGTTTTAGCTGAGAAATATGAAGTAAAACATTTGAAGACATACTGTGAGAAGTTCTTAGTGTCAAAACTGAACTGGGATAATTCAGTTGCTTGCTTCAGCTTTGCACATCAGCATAATGCCAAACACTTGATTGAGTCTGCTTTATCTATGATCACTGATAACATGGACAATTTGACCAAATCAGAGGAATATGCTCATCTTGTGGAGAAGGATCCAAGGCTTGTGGTGGAAATATACGAGGCCTACCTGTCGAAACAAGTTAATACTGCTGCTCGAAGCATTTGATCGTGCTTGTCAGCAGCCAACTTCTTGGTTCCAATAATTGTGGATTGATCGAGTACTGTGTAAATAAGGTTGCGTAGTACTAGCATTAGTATCTTGTTTTCCATGCTCAGAAATTGACATCATTTTTGGATTTCGAAATGAAGTATGAAAAATAGCACAATCAGTAAACATCAGGGATTTCAGGAAGATTGACATCTAGATTGCAGAACATGTGAACATTGTAAACAGATTCCATAACCATAACTTGAATGTTGTTGGCTGAATAGTTACAATGTCTAATTTTCCATTGATTGATGTTACAATATGTTCAGTACACCATACACGACATTCAATTCATACTACGCTCCAATATTTGGAGCTGTGATATCTATGCTCCATTTGGCTGGGTGTAGAACATTTTTAATGTAAAATGATCTTCATGGTAAATAATTTTCAATGGAAAACACAATTGCAAATTAGTTTTCCGTTGTTTGGTTCTACGTATGAAAATGATGGAAAATAAAAGGGAAAGCAAGGGGGTATTGGGAGGAGTTTACAAGAGATGTAAGGAAAAGGAAAGAAAATGGTTTTCCATCATTGTAGAAGATATTTCATACCTATGGAAAATGGTTTTACACTCCATTACAAATCAAACAATGTAAAATTAAAAATAGAGGAAAATATTTTTGTGGAAAATGTTTTACGCCCTACCAAACGGAGCCTAAAGTCGACTCATTAGTATGCCACTAGACCTATTAACCAAAGCTATGATACATGTAATATCTTAACAGGATTAACCTATGTTATTGATTTTGAGCTTGTTCACCATTTCGCCAATTTTTTGAGCAAATAACACTCATCTTCCCATTTCGCCAATTTTCTTGAGCAAATAACAGTCATCTTTGCTTGCTGCATCTTAAAATCTTCCAACTAGCATGGGGACCTTCTCCCGTGTCCTGAAGAAAGCATACCCAGCTCATTGCAGCTGCAAGTTCTTGGAGCTCCTCCAAGACAGCAATTGAATCTCGTAAATAAACTATGCCATCTGGTCTTAGTATACGGTCCATCTCGAGCATGATGGTGGATATGTTGCATCTGCTCAAAAGGGAAGAGAAAATGAAAATGAATTATTTTTCAGTCTGTGTTCCACTGACATCTCTACCATTCCAGCGCTAAGGGGAAAAAATACGCAACAACCCTTCTCCGAAGGAAATCTCAACAGTTAGAATATCAACCTTTTCCTCTCAATGGAAAAGAGACCAGATGCATGCAGTAGGTCGTATGTTCGTGGGTACGTATCAAATGGCTCGCACCTGAGAGGCAAAGTACAAAAAATCATTAAACATCACGTAGTTTAGTACAATTGCAATGACAAGTGTATTTAGGACAGAGGGAGTAATACAATGTCAAAAAAGAAGGGTTATAATGTTTGGAAGTGTCATTCTAGTAATGGTTTATAATTCGATTTTCCAGTATGCCCAACCACAACTATTATTATATAGGGTTAGTTTGGATAAACCAAACAATATTCTAATTGTGACAGTGAGACGTTAGAACAATCTGAGACCTAAAGCCAGGTAGAGGAGAGTAGTTTGCTACAACAGTGCAAAATTACTTGTGTATTACTATTAATGATATTAGGGGAAGATATCTAAGATAAACGAAAGCAACATACCAATCATGCATAACTCCTAGAAGGCCACGATCATAGATAACAGGCAAGGTATTGAACCCACTCACTGGAACGACATTCATAACCCAGCAATTAAGATCAAAATCATGTAATGCTGCTGCAAACCTATCAAGAAAACATCATATGAGTAGCAAAATCTGTATAATACAACAGCCTGCAACTTTTTGTGCATGTCAGCAGAACTTAAGAAGGGAAAATTCTGCAAGAAGCAATTGGATTTCCAATCAAATAGAGAGAAAGATATACCCTCCAAACCCAGCCCTCATATCCATCACATTCCGTATCTTCAACTCCCTCCAGTGGAAGACGCTTATATAACTTCGTATTATTTCCTTCCAATACTTTGACTCTGCCGTCAAGATCTCCTTTCTTGATGCATAGGCATCCATCTTAATCATCTGCAGTCTATATGGTGGATGATGTAGGCGCTCAGGCCAACTGGACAAATTAGTTCCATAACCGTTATCAGGTATCTTGGTAATGCAGGACTTCAGGTTCACATACCTGCCAAAATCCATGAGTTCAATGTAAACAACCAACTCACGTGTTAATTGCGGACTTGACAAGAATCACATCTTGTCAATAGGGATGTCAATGGGGCGGGGCGGGCCGGATGCTGGCATTTCTATCCCCATCCCCACCTAAAAAACCCATCCCCATCCTCGCCTCATCACCCATGGTGGGGGAAAATCTTGTCCCCATCCCCGCCCTAACGGGGACAAGATAAAATCTATCCCCGCGCGAATCCCCGCACCTGCCCCATCCCCGCCCCAATCTATTTGGGTTAAGGGAGAGAGAAAACAAAAATTTAAAAGTAATTTTGGATTTTAGCCTTTGGGTCTTTGGAAAATAGAAGTATCAAATGAAAGCACTAAACAACTAATAACATTTAGGATTTTAGGCCTTTGAAGAATACCTATGGCGGGGCTCAGACGGGATGGGGCGGGGTGGGGATGGGGCGGGGCTGCCGGGGATGGTTTTCATTCCCATCCCCGCCCCATCCCCCGCGAAACCTTCCCCCATCCCCACCTAACTGGGGCGGGTGCGGGGCGGGTCTCCACAAAACCCGCCCCACTGACATCCCTACTTGTCAACAAGTAAAATCAATTATCCCAAGAGAGAAGTTTGAGTCATCTTAATTATTAACAATGGAAAGAAGTAACAGGCAGGTAATAAATCAGAACTTCACCCCAGGCAGGCCTGACGTTAAACTCTTATTAGCACCGTTTGCATTTTATTTTTATTTCATTTTGTGGGAATCTGAAAACATCTCTGAATCACCAAAGCATGGACTCTGAAGGAAGGTGTTACCAAACGTTGTCTGGATCGTCAGTTGGGTCACATATAGGAGGTTGAGCTCCAGCTTCACGATTCAGGTAACAGCTGTTGTTCATAGGCTTCCTCCATATAGAAACGTAACCTTCCTTTTTTACCAGTTCCCAGCAAATGCGAGATGTAAGATTCTTCATCTCTGTAGACTCGGAAAAATAAAAGCAAAACAGAAATTGGTTTTAACCTTGAAAAGAATCATGAAACATCATTCCAAAGCTAAAAGAATAACCCAACTGACACCTTGGATTAAAGTAAATGGTCTCAGTCACAACCTTAAGTCAGTTTTTTTTACATAGGTTTTGCTAATGCTACCCCTCATAGTAGACGGGTCAGACTTAGTCTTAACAGGGGGGGGGGAAACAGTGTAGAAAGATATATATTGGCATCAAGCATTCATGTTCCCACATTTGATTTGCTTCAGTTACACATTGTTCGGATAGCAAACATGAAAGAAGGGCAAGAGAAAGGTAGCGGAGGGAAGAGTATGCTTGTAATTTCCTTCCAAATGCGATTAGCGTTAGAAGGGATTAGTTTTCCAAAACAAGGAAAATCAATTCTACCAATTTTTCCCCCTTCTCTCCCCCATGTTACAACCAAACAAGGAACAATGGATCTCTTTCTTCTCCTCCAAATTACCATATTCAACACAGTTAACGTTTGCTTTCTTGAAGAACACAATCACACATGGTACCTAGGAGGCTTGAAATATAGCTGCAAAAACAATTTAATGTTACCTTTCCACTGCTCTTGCAAGTTATCTTCGTGCTTGTAGACAGGTTGTGCTGCCCACGCAAAATATCCTCCAGCTCTCAGCATTCTATTCACTTCAAGAAGCAAGATGCCATCTGTCAAGCAAAAAAAAAAGACAAAACTTTAGTTTGAAATAATTAGAACCAAAATAACTTGAATGGACTCAACGTTGCAAAAGGCATCCTTTGATCACACTACAAAAGAAATACAACCTGAAAACCCCATTTAGTATCGAGGCTAGCTTCTTTTTTGACAAGTATTAAAAAATTAGATTAGAAAGACACCAAGGGGGTGTCGTCCATTTACAAAAGAAGGGTCAATGACAGAAGGCTCAAGCCCTCAAGGATAGGTTGTCATGGTCACAATTAAAATATTCCCAAACATAGAAAATACATCAGGAAAAACATTTTATAGCAAGTTCAAAACACAGTTCTAAAGTATAGAAATCCCAAATTGAGAGCCACAAAGGAGAGGAGTGCCATCTCAATGAAGATACGAAAAAAACATCATACTTTAGCCAATTAATTAGCAATACCATCACGCGTCCAATTTATTCTGCACCTTGAACAGTGAATCAGATCAAAAGCTTGACTTGGATACAGAAGATGGCGAGTTGCAAAGACGGATACCATAGCTGGAACACCACGCTCAAGCGCAAATTGAATCTGGTTTTCATGTACATCTTTTGGAGCTATTGAAAGAGTGCTAACATTACGCTGCAGCAAAAATGCACCGAAACTAGCCACTCCGCAGCCAATATCCAAAGCAACTCTGGTATTTTGACCAAATTTAATGTCAGGGGCCATCTGCAAATCCAGTAGCTGTCAGAAGAAACAACAGAGAATAATTCCATATGGGTAAAATAACATACTTTGTATTGCCAGGCCATCAAACCTGTGACATTTGATCCAAGTATTGATCAGCACCATGAATAAATTGTGTGCCACCACCAGGAAACTCAAATTTATCTCCCTTAATGGATATCCAATTCTGGCCTCCTTTATCTTCTACCAGGCGTGTGTGAGGTACATTATCGAACCATACCTAAGATGGAGACTAATGTTAAATGGAGAGTATTCACGAGATAAGCATGAAAATGGACGAAATAACTTTACATTACTTCTGAACCATTGAAATACAGAATAACTCTATGATGCTAGTCCACCATTATTCAATCAAATTTATCTTACTGGGTACAGTCAGCATATGCAACAGTACTTTCAGGGTTTTTATTTTTTCAGCATAGCACTATAGCAGTCCTCTTGCCAAACAACCATCTTATATAATCCAGTTATGCACATATAGAATGACTAATACAACTGATCACATATTTGAATTCGAACTATTATCAAATTCATACCACTGAATTAGCTGGAATTATGTTTTGAAATAGGATACAAGCTCCAATGTCATCTACTTATAGAAGTTACTGAAAGGGGTATGTTAAAGGAATGTCACATATTTTAGCCCATCCATATAAATGAGTAAGTTTGTAATAGCGTAGAAAGTCCTATACAAAATAATCACTAATGAAAGTAGCCCACTATTCCAAATCAACAACCGAATCAATTGAGAAACTTAACAAAAACCTAACACAGTTCAGAAAAAGCAATTTAGTGTAATACTTATATAAGAACCACATTACAGATTTCCTATTGAACAATATAGCATAAATTGGAACCTTCAAAGTTTAACTTCTCTTCATTACTCTCAGTTGTTGCACGGGGATTAGAGCTAGTTTTCATTTATATGAACCAGAGGAACTAAACTAGCTAATCATCTGAACCCTCTTTCTGGCTAGCTTCCTTTTTTTTTCAACACCTTACTAAAAATACAATTTTTACCATACACCACCCGCTATCATGTGCAAGATAACTCCTTCATATTTTGTGGGATTCAAATGAGCAAATGAACTGAAAATAACTTTACTTTGGGTGTACCATGAGCAAACACACGAGCGTACAAATACTATGCAATAGGACCTAGACATCTTACCAAACATTACAACTCCCATTTCTTTCGAGGGAAATCCTACAAGATCCAACCAAAAAACTAATTCAAGTAGCCAAGCTTAAGCCATCAACAGAGAGACAATTCTAAAACCCAAAACACAGTAAAAAAAAAAAAAAGGGCTCATATACAAACAAACTCAACGGCCAAAACTAGTTGAAATTGCCAAATTTTAATTGTCAACCTTTTCAAGTTCAGACTTCAGACAAACAACATAATCAAATTGACCAGTCAAACACTCAGAAATATACAATTCAAGAACATAAAACATAATGAACCCACAATCTACTAACAAAATATTTTGTACACCACGGAACATGCTTGTTAGAAACTGACTGTTTACAATGACTGAAAAGAGAAGAAATTCAAGGTTGTGTCGCGGTAGAAGACCACTGAGCAATTACGGCCCGACTATGGTGGTAATCGCAACTGGCCGGAAAGCTCTCCAAGGTTAACAAAACGACATTTTTGAGTCACCACTAACAAAGAAAAGTCTTGGAGACAGATGCACGTACCCACTATTTAGAAGAGAGAAAGAAGAAGAGAAGAGAAGTGTTTTTCGGATGCAAAACTGAGGTAGCAGTGGACTGATTTTATAGCAAAAGAATCAGGCCAAATAAGGAATGTAATAATCAGAGGGAGGAAATCAATGGCCACAATAACGGCCATTAACACTGTAACGTTTCAGTGTTACATGTTACCGTTACACACAGTTGGGTTCGGGTCCAAAAAGATAAGCTCCAGCTCGGCTCTTCCCAGGCCCAGCCCAAGCCCGGCCCGATCCGGGCGGCACACGATAGCAAGCCCAAGCCCAAGCATGACCTCCAACCACAAAAGCCAACCAAGTATTCAACTCAATAAACATGAAGAGTAAGGGAGTTAATAAACAAAGGCAAACTCCCTTTCATAGTAGATGTGGGATGTTTAGGAAAAACCCAAATAGGCTTTGCAAGCCTTAACTCCAATAATGCTGATATTATGCTCCATATGAATGTATTTCAGACTTATGTGCATTTGTGAAAACCTCATTGCATTATGTTCCATTTTGTAAAATGTACGTGTTTACCAAAACCGTTAAATGTACTTTTCGTTATCTATATATGTGCTTCATGTAACACAATGCTAACCTCGTCACGGCTTTTGGGCCATGGTATAGGAGAGCGATACCCTTCCGGAGCAGCAACCAAGCAATCCAACCCTTTCCCATTTTCAGGACAATGCCGCTCAAATTTCTCACCTTTTTCCGTCGAATTCAATCGACGAATAGCATCAACATTGTCCAAACAAGGAATAAACTCCCTCATACTTCCATCACACACTTTAAACTTCTCAATCACACCAACCCTAATTTCCTCCTTCTCTTTACCACTCTCCTCGTAGTTGCGAGTCAGATTGATGAGCATTTCGTGCGCTGATTTAGCTTCCAAAACGCCGACATTGAAGTCGTCAACCATGGCGCCATTTTCGTCGACTATCCCAATTCTTTCGAGTACTGGAAATGGAGGAGGAGGATTGGAAAGCTTGAGGGGGAAAGGGGAAGAAGAGAAGGAAGAGAAGAGGAAGAAGAGGGAGATGATGGTGAGGAGAAAGATAGCAGTCATTTTGATAATGGTGGGAGGTTTGAGGAGCTGCCATGGAGGTGGGTTTAAGTTCATCATTTGTTTGGTTGTTTTAGTGATTAGGATCTGAGTGAAGGAGAGTGTGTATGGAGATGGTTCTACATTGATGATCAACATGCACTACTGACACATTGATACTAGTGACATTGATGATTTCACAAAAAAATACTCTACTTTTTGGTCATAATGGGACACTTAAATTGGGACAAAGGAAGTAGGAAATTCTATATATAACCCTTTAAATTGTATAAGAAAAATTGCTTCTCTTTTTACGATTCGCAAATAATAAAATAATATTTTAATTAGGAAAAATTGTCTAGAATAATGTAACCTTTTGGCGATTCGCAAATAATAATGCAACCTAAAGATTATTTTGGAATAATGCAACCTTTATACCCCGTTTATTTTAAACAGGACAAATTATCGGTAACCTAAACTATTAGTAATTTTTTATTTAAAACTGTAAATTTCATTAATATATTAATATAAAAAAATAAAATAAAATAAAACACCCTCCCCACCCCAGCAGCCCCCCACCCCAGCCCCAACCCACCCAGCCCCCCCCCTAGCCCCCAACCCACGAAATCTGCCCAGTTCGCAGTTTCGCACCTCCCCCACCTACCTCTCCCGCCCCCAGCCCCACCCCCCTCTCCGAAACACCACGCCGAACGAACCATGCTCTTTAAAACGCCACGCCCACTCTGGTAAACCACCAGCGGACGACCCCCCGCATTCTCTTTCTTTCCTCTTCGCTTCCCCGGACGAAACCCCCTCCCCTCTTTGTGCTCAGATCAGTAGCCGGAAAAAATGGGGTGGGTAAGGTGAGGTTGGCGGCGGGTTTGGGGCTGGGGTGGGGGAAGGGCTGACGGACTGACGGTGGGAGAAGGGGGTGGGATTTGATTTTTTTTTCCTTTTAAAATTATTTATTTCTGCCCAATTGTTATGCGACAAGTGTCCATTTTACCTATTCTTTAAGTCATAACCGGTTTTGTCCGGTTTAAAATAAATGGGGTATAAAGGTTGCATTATTCCAGAATAATCTTTAGGTTGCATTATTATTTGCGAATCGCCAAAAGGTTGCATTATTCTAGGCAATTTTTCCTTTTAATTATTGTGGAATAATACAACCTTTATACCTCATTAATTTAAATAAATTGAAACCGGTTACAACCTAGAAAATGGGTAAAATATAACATGTGTCACCTAATAATTGGTTTCAATAAATAATTTTTTAAAAATAAAATAAAAAGATAAATAAAAAAACATAAATCCCCACCCACCCAGCGTCTTCCCTAGGGCTGTTCAAAATTCGGTCCGGACCGGTAAAGTGGACCGGACCGGACCGGACCGGTTTTTCGGGTCAAAGATTTTAATTTTTCGGTCTTCGGTCCGGTCCGGTCCAAAACCCTGTAAAAATTGGTCTTGGACCAGACCGGTTTTTCATTCAAAAATATGAATATCGAAGATCAAAAAATATAATTTTCTCCTTTTGTATGTTTTAGATTATACTTTATTAGTAACTGATTTAGATTAAAGTCTCAAAAAAGACCTTGAAAAATTCATTTTGAAGATTTACTTTTATAATATTTCCTTATAATGATCAAAAGTTTTAAAAAGAGTGTGGAAAAGTGAAAAACCGGTCTAATTCGGTCCGGTCCAGGGTTTGGACCGGTTTTTCCGGTCCGGTCCCGGTCCATTAAAAATCGGTCCGATCTTCGGGTCTTAAATTTAAGAATTCCGGTCTTCGATCCGGTCCGGTTTTTTCCGGCTCGGTTCGGGTTTGGACCTGCGAACAGCCCTAGTCTTCCCCATCCCTTTCCTCTCTCTCCTCTACCCACCCTCCCCCCACCCACTGCCACACCCCAAAACCTTCTCAAAATCCACCCAACCACCACCAAATTCTAGTTTCACTTAAAGTAGAAAAAGGAAAGGAAAGAGAACAGGGGAGCAAGGGAAGGGTAAGGAGAGTTGGTGATGGTGGTGGTTCACTTGTCGGCGCTCAGGTTTTGCAGGCGCTAGGCACGGAGAGCTAAGGGTTACAGACAGAGAAACGAGAGGAGGAGGTTGGTTGAGTGGCGTCAGGCGGTGGTGCTGGCTGCGTTTCTATGGTGGCTGCGAAGGGGAAAAGGTGGTGCGGGTGGTAGTTTATTCATGATTGTGGTGGCTGCGAAGAGAGCAGCGGCTGCGACCTGCGAGGGGATGCGTTGGTGGTTTTAATGGTGGTTGAAAGGGCGGTTTAGATGGTGTTTTCCGGCGAGCATGAAGGGCGGTTGGGGACGGGTGGGTTTTTGGGTGGGTGAGTTGGTGGCAATGGTTGGTTAGGAGAGGGAGGGGTGGCAGTGTGGGTGGGTGGGTTTAGTTTAGCTTTTTCTTTAGTTTATTTGATATTAATAATTAGAATTTAAAGTCTTAATTATAAAATTACCATTTGTTCAGGTACCCGGTCATTTAACTCATTTAAAATAAATGGGGTATAAAGATTTCATTATTCTAGAATAATAGAAATGTTGCTTTATTATTTGCGAATCGTCAAAAGGTTGCATTATTAAAAGCAATATTTCCAATTCTATATGGTAGCCAATCTTTTTTTCCCTTCTATTTGGTAACCTTTTACTATATATTTGTACATTCTATAACCTTATTGCATGAAAAAATAATTTTTAATTAAAAAAAAGATATTTAATATTACAAACTAATTTTTTAATTACACAAAATGATATTAAAATGAAAAAAAAAACAAAAACAAAAACTTAAACCTCCCCTCCACCCAGTCGACCACCACTCCTTCCCCTTCCCCTAGCCCAGCCCCCTCCCCCACCCATCTCCTACTCCATGGCCGCCCACAACCGACCACCACCACCGCCCCTTCAGAACCACCAATCTTCTCCAGAGCCGTTATAACAGCTCCCATTAACCTCCCTATTTCCCTTGGTGGTTCGATGCCATCTCTCTTCCCCTCCCCCGTTGCTCTTGCCGACCGACAAAGCCACATCACGACTGCCACGCCACCAACTCACCGAAGCCAGTCACGCACAAC
Organism: Patellifolia procumbens; assembly: GCA_947645195.1. Classification (NCBI taxonomy): domain Eukaryota; kingdom Viridiplantae; phylum Streptophyta; class Magnoliopsida; order Caryophyllales; family Amaranthaceae; genus Patellifolia; species Patellifolia procumbens. Next base: position 39,805 of record CANSGD010000671.1, on the reverse strand, counting down.
TAAATGAGAGCCACCATCTAGCGTGGCCTGAAAAGCACGTCTCCCCTATTTTCTCGCCAGAAAAGCATCCTTCATTCGTCAGGTGAGGGTGGCCATCGAGAGTTATGCGGGCTTTAGAAACGGCTGGTGGTTTTGTTAGAGGGGAATGGTGGTGGCCATCAGGTGAGGGTGGCCATAGCCCGTAGGCTAGGATAGGGGTGGGGGAGGGCCGTGGTGGGGATAGGTGTCAAATAGGGTTTAGGTTTTTGTTTTTTTCATTTTAAAACTATTTTTTGTAATTTAAAAATCAGTTTTGAATTTTTATAAAAATATTTAATTAAAAAAAATCAATTTTAATGCAATAAGGTTATACCAAATATAAAATAGAGGGTTGCCAAATAGAAGGAAAAAAAAAAGATTTGCTACCATATAGAATGCTAAAAGATTGAAGGTTACCATATAGAATTTCCCTAAAATATTCAATGCTTATGCATAGTCTTGAAGGATCAGCAAAAGCACATATTGGTAAATGAGTTTGCACTAAGAGCATCTGCAATGCTAAGCCAATAAGTAGGACCCTTACCCCTATAGAGAGAAGACTATGAATGGCAATAGGTAGGACTCTTATCCTACAAAGACCTGGTAAACAAATAAAAATGACATGATCTGATCTGATCTGAATTACTCAACCTGAGACCCTGAAATTGACCTAAATTGACAATCCGGAATTGACCCAAAATTCCTTTTTGATCTCCTCTTGGTTTTTTTTATCTATTCTTCCTCCCATTTTTTCAAGTATTTGATTTCATTAACAACTCCCCTTTAAGAATGTTGAGCTTTGATCACCAAAGTTACGTCACTTGAATTTTGAGTGTTATTACCAATACCACTATTGGGTATCCAACTCTTCTTGACTTTTTTCCTTTATTTATATATTTTCTGTCCCCACATCCTCTATTAAATATGGCCTTTAAGATTCTAGCTCTTCAATGCAATCATCTCAATTGATTCCCCTAAATTTTTTTGAAATCTATCCACTAGTTTTTCATTCTAACGAGGATAGTTTGGAGCTTTTTTTGTATGATTCACAAGCAGATTCAGTCATAACCTTTTTCCACTCGGATCTAACTTCTTTTTAATGATAAGCGCCAATCTTCAATCCAGTATTCCAGAATGGTATTTTCCTTCCTCTTCCCTTTTTGATGGGGCTATAATATGAGATTATGATTCGGATATTCCATACCATTGCATATGGGAAGAGCATTCTCCATTCATCATTGTAGAGAAGACCTTGTCTATCTTTTCGTAAATAGCGTCATTTCCTTCCCTGTTATTTGTCCATGTGAATTTCACTCCCCATGAAGGCATATGGTGATGGAATTTATTTTCTAGTTTCCACTATTGGAAACCTTCTGCTCCTGGTGGGTATTGTGTCCCTCCTAGTTTTTTCCCATGATTTTCAACCGATGAGAGAATCATCCCACCTTGAAGACTCCTTATAAATGCTTCAATCTGATTCCAAATTTTGATCTTATCATAGCAATACGGGGAACAGAGACAGACACTACGTAATATTCAAACTTCGGTTTATAGATAGTGTTACATATAATAACATTAACATTAGCCAAGATTACAAACACTTGAACCCTAGCCGTCCAGCATATAAACAAACCACCACATTTGTTAATATCATCCGATCCTACTACACCTATAAACCCTGACTTCATGAAAGCTGGTTCCACACATACAACTTTGCACTTAGTTTAAGCTAGAAATATAAAATCTACATTATTTTTAGCAGCTATATTCCTAATAAATTGAATTGTAGGAGAAGATAGATCGTTAAGTTCCCTACGATTCCAACTCAAGCACGTCATTCAACTTGAGGCAAGCCAACCGCGCCATCGTGAAGAGTTGAGTTAGCAATAGAAGAAGATGCTCCAACTGAGCTCATAGAGGCACCAAATTAAGGAAAATAGATCACTAGGACATTCACCCAGTTATCCCCTTCTTCCTCAAAATAGCTCCTATGGAACCAAGACCGAAAAGATAGAAAAAATCAATAATTCACAACTACTGATGAAGGATTCTTTGAAAAAGCCGACCCTAGATGCTCTAAGATCCTTTTTCATGCTCTATAGCCTTTTGTTTACCGAAGGTTTGGATCCCTCTCTTTCCGTATTGTCGCCTAACATTACTGAAACCAAATTTGAAAATTCTTTTCCCTTTGTATTCTGTTTGTCCCTTCTTTCTTTTCTTTGGGTACCTAAAATAAACTTAGCTCATATCTAAAGAACAAAATCTTAGACAAATACTTATCTCGAATAACACAGGATTAGATATAGGAAGGGTCCATTAATTTAGCCATAAAAAGTATATAAAAAGCTTCATTTAGAGGACGAATACTATGAGCGCCGCAAATCAACAAGACAACAGTTATGATGAAATAAGGTCAACTGATAATTGCTTTCAATCCATTTACATTTGGTCAACAAAAGTGACGATGATTAACAATTTTACACATACGTTGATACATATAGATTATTGTTTGGAGTACAACGTACCGTACATGTGCATTGATTAACAATAAACGCGGATCAAGTAGTACACAATTTTTCATTATTCTCATTATTTTTTCCCGCAAAGAAATTGCACCTCAACTACCTGGGAATCACCTTGGAAATGCATGGTTAATACTTAATCCAAATAACGGTCAATTACATTCTTGATGGTGAATGATCTAGAGGAGCCCCTATTATATTAGTCTTATTACATTGTGAAACACCATGGTTTGTTCAAACTATTAACTTCAAGAGGGTTGATTTTGCCAATTTTGTGAATGTCAACTATTATTACTCTTATATAGCCTCCAAAATTAAAAAGAAAAAAAATACTGTTAAACCAAGAAAAAACTTTGCCTATCCAATAAACAGTTTGGATATAAGTTTTTTTTAAAATTTCAAAAAGGAGGATGTTGAGAGAAATTTCGAAAAAGTTCAGAAAGCTAAGAAAATTTATAAATTAACAGAATACAGAAAATTAAATCAATTCGATAAGTCTCTATTCTATAAGGGAAGAGGAGGGGCAACAAAAATAGAAAAAGGAAAAAAAGTAGGAAAAATTAGCAAGAATAAGTCAACCTTTCCGCGGTCTTCTTCTAATAAGTTAAACTTTAGATAATCCTGGAATAAATTAACTTTGATATTACTTAAACTTTTAACAAGTCAAATGACTTATAAATTATTCAACCGGTAATATGTGAGACTTTTCTTAAATTTTAATTTATTATTTTTGTGTTCCTTCTCTTCTTCTACTTTCCATCCCCAACCAGTTCTGTGTTTTTAAACCGGTTTTGACTTGTTAAAAACAAATACCCTTAAAAGGTTAACTTATTCCAAAATTATTCAAAGTTTAACTTATTAAGAGAAGGCCGCGAAAATGTTGACTTATTCCCGACAATTGTTTCAAAAAAGTATACTAAACTAATTAAATTAATTAGTAGATAGACTAATCAACCCGTTCAAACTCTGAACTATTTTCGCATGCATCACGTACATTTGATGCTTGTAAGCCGAATAGAACTATAACTAAGATGTCCGTTTATATGTCTTTTTATCTTTCTTATGGATTTTAAGCGCGAAATTTGATAATTTATAGTGGCCAACTGGCCAACTACATTGTCTATATCACAACTCACAAGAGAGCAGTATACATCCAACAGAAATTCCCAAGTTCACTTAACTAAATTACAAAACTTGCAAGAAAAGACAAACAAATCATCTTGAAGAAGATAACGATAAACTCAATATAGGTTGAAATCTGAGAGTGAGGAATAGGTCGGTTGTTTAGAGCTTTTCTTCCGATTTCAAAAGATCCTGAAATCTATTCACATCATCACCTACCCTTATAACTTTCTAGCACCAAAAAAATTATAGGTTAAAATCTATATCTTATTTAGTGCCTCATTATATTGCTCCTTCAGAAATTTAAATCACAATAATGTTGTTCCACCTCAATTTAGTTTTATATTTGTAATCCATGATAAGTAGAGAAAAAAGTTTTCATTTTCCTAGTCCAAGTTAATCCAAATTAGAGCCTCAGGAATGTAAAATGGATTTATTATTTTATGTAATTTTATATCTTTCCGTCTTTATTGTTGTTCACGGATAAAAAAATCCAAATCCGAATTCAAAAAATTATCCTTTGATAACTAGATAAGGAATAACATAGTTATGTGTGTTTTTGTTTAATTTATTCCAATACTTATTATATCAACATTTCACAAGTTTTAAATTCGAGGTATTAATAGTTAAAGTTGTGCATTAGATGATACGGATAAACAAAGGGGAGCAAAAAGAGTAGGCGACGCTGAAATGAAAGAAGCTTAGATTGCAATTCAAAAACTGAGAAGTTCCAAGTACAAAGAGCTTCAATGATATATACAAACGCAAGCTAAACAATGAAACTTGAACAATATGAAATTCAACCCATAATAATCGAAAAGTTCAATGTGCAAGCATCATTGTTTTAAACTCACTAAAATCTACAAAACCATCACTATTAACATCATACTTACCCATAATTCTATCAAAATCTAACCCCCCATTTTTATCCCACATACCCATTTTCCAAAGCACACTTTGAAGTTCTTGAGGTGAAATAAGTCCATCTCCATTCAAATCAAACACCTTAAAAGCCTTATACAAGTCATTATCTTCCTCATCTTCCTCCTTTATCTCTTGATGATCATTTTCATTTTGAGCTCCATTTCCAACATTATTGTTATTCCTCACTAACAATAATGAGTCATAAAAATAGGAAAACTCATCAAAATTTAAACCTTGCTTACCCACCAATGAAGCAAGTTCTTCTTCACTCACATGGACGTTGGTCTTCTCTAGGAGCCACACGAGCTCGTCGAGGCTCAACAGGCCATCATTGTTGTGGTCAAGAGAGTTAAAGATGCGGCGAAGGTCGGAACTGCTTAGAAGAGACATGGTGACACAAACCATAGAAGAAATTATATTGGCTTTATTTCAAAGTTGTTGAAATGGCTTATGATATTATCTGTTATGACGGAAGAGGCATACATAAGTTTGTAATATATATAAGAAGATGAGTATGTTTACATAGATGAATGATGGAAAATGCATGACAAAATTGATGTGGTCGTAACTCGTAAGAAGGTGAAATAAGTATGGAAGAGGAAGGTGATAGGAAGCTTCGTTCTTGGAAGTCGAAGATGATGAGCCGTGGAAGAATACTATTTAGTTTTTTCTTTCTTTCTTTATATATATTTAGATTAATGCAATTAAGATGAAGGAATAATGGAGAAGAACGTTTAAAGGATGAATCTTCTTCTCCTTCTTTGAGCTAACTTCTTAAGCTTACGTATTTAGCATGAAAAAAGTTTTTGACAACTTTTGGTATGTTTAAGTATAAGTGTATAACTAACATGGAAACATATATATAGATGGCCCTACCAAATTGAAGTTTTGGTATATTTGTATGGTCTTAATCATGTGTTTGGGAATTGGGAGTGTGTTAGTCACACTCCATGTATATCATTTTGTTTTATGCTAACAAAAATCTTTATCTAGGATCATCACTTTGATGTGCTAAACCAAAAAACCAAATCACTTAAGATCACATTCTTTCTTTTCTTATAAAAAAAATTGTCGGATTTGGATTGAATCAGCTGAGCAGTGTGGATACATGAAAATATTGTTCAAAACAGCCAAACAGGTGGACTATAATTTTTTGGTTTCTATGAAAAATAAAAAATTCATTAGTTGAGTAAATACACTTACATCCACTAGTTAAAATTAGGCAGCAATCGAACCAATAAAAAGAGGAAGAGAATGAAATACTTTTTTGAATAAAGTGATTTACATTTTGGACAAAATAATGGGATTGAGCTAGTCTAAATACAGACTTAAACTGTCTCTTTTAATAATTTTTGTGCATGTACTTTGAGAAAGATACATCCCCCACGAAAAATATAATCTCAAGGTTACAACATTTAATTAAACACAAAGTAATGAATGAACCCATTAACTTTGCCCATACGTAAAATTTCTAAAGCGAACACTTGATTTCCAAATAGCCGGTAAAGGCCGGTTAAAAGTGCCTCCCTCCCCCACGTCACAATGAGAAACATCATAAATAATTCATATTATACATCGACCATTTCTTTGTGGTCCTCGGAAAATCAACAATGGTATCCAACAGAACAAATTATCTATGTCAAAAAAATGCTTATAACTAACTTTCATTTTCAACCATATACGATCTTCTTCTAAGCTTCTAGCGCCATGAGGCCATGACTAATAATTCTATCAGATATTTCGTCTTTATATCATACGACCATTGACCATCTGATCCGTCGCCCAAGATTTAAATAAAAAATGGTAAAATTTTCAGAATACTCATTTGTGTTTCGGATTTTTTCTTCTTTCCACTTTTACCTTTTCTCTTGTATGGAATATGGATAAAGTGTTGGTTTTATAAGTGAATATCTATTTTAAAATAAAAATAAGCTATAATCTAAACCTAATATTAACAAGAGAGCATATCACATTTTAGAATATATTGAGTAGTTAAATCTATTAAGAGACCAATTTATCATTCATACTTAATTCATTTGTTAAGTCTGTTGTAGTTTTGGTTGTTTTATAAAATTGTTTAATGTAATTCGAGATTCAATGAGAGTCAAAGGAAGGAGAAGAGAAAAACAAATAAGTTGGTGCTAGATACCTAAAGAGAATGTTGGGTTAAACGTTAGAACATGATGCAATGAGCTTATTAGGAGAATATAAGGTTAAATTGGTCTAATTAATGTTGATAATAGACAATCTATTTTAATAATTTTTTGAAAATAAATTTAAAAATCCACCATGCGCGACCATCAATCAATCAATAAATAAAAGGAGAAACTAATAGATTAATTAAAGTTCTAACTCGCCAACTCGGAAGGTATGTATCTCTATACTGTAAGGGAAGAGGGTGGGACACCTAACTTAACGTATTGCCTAATTTACCCTTTGTTGTTTAATTAATAATTTACAGAAAAAAATAATTTATCATAAAAAATAAATAAAAAAATTAATGAGAAAAATTGCATAAATAAACCACCTATAATCATCCCACAATCACACTACATCACAAAAAATAACTACCCACTCACCCAACCTCAATAAATAAATAATATAAAAAAAAACTAATTCAAAATACCAAAACTACTATGATATAATTTTTACACACATTGTGTGCATATAAGACTATATTAATATATGAGGACAGAGGAATGAAAATCCACACAGACCACACGTCCACACCATATGTTATACTTATTCAATAAAGATGAGAAATAATTTAAATGAAGAATTTGGTAAAACCGCATTCTCACGTCCACACCATATAATGGTCTTCCAGAAGTTGAAAGGAAAGGCTTACGAAACTAATGGAAGTCATATTTGTAGAATAATAACATAATGGGAAATTATTAAAAATTAGTAATCCTATGGATTCTATGATTGTCCAAAAACGATCACGAGAATAAGGAAGTAGTGATGGAAAGATCGAGATGTACAAAAGAACAACATATATACGAGTAGTACTCTTCACAAGAAGTCAAGAAGGTAACCTATTTGCATTTCCTCCCAATTTTATATTTTAGGTTGGTAGATATTTTAACAAAATATAGTGCCTGCTTTGTTGGACATTTTTTAAAAATGACATTAACTTATACTACCTTCGTTTTTTTAATATGTATATTTGTTTTGCGCGGACTAAGGAAAAAGTGCAAATGTAAGAGAGAAGGTTAGTAAAAATAAGGAAAAAGTGCAAAAAGGTAGAGAGAAGGAAAGAAAAAATAGGAGAGAAGTGTAATAATTATGTGGGCTAACATTCCATTTATGGAAAAAAGTAAAAAGGTATCAATTAAAAAAAACATCCCAAAATAAAAAAATGTGCATATTAAAAAAAGACGGAGAGAATATTTTGTAAGCTCCATAATTTTTACAACACTTTTTTTTATAATTGTAAGAATTTTGTGATTAAAATTTTATAAAGCATGTGTTGAAACGTACAAATACTACAAGAATTATGGAGTACATCAAACACTTTAGCTCTATACTGTAAGGGAAGAGGGGTGGGACACCAAACTTAATGTATTGCCTAATTTATCCTTTGTTATTTAATTAGTAATTTACAGAAGAAAAAAAACTGATTCAAAATACCAAAACTACTATGATATAATTTTTGCACACATTGTGTGCATATAAGGCTAGTATTCTTATAGTGAATCTCAAGACATTATTTTCAATTTTTTAATAACCTTGTGCTGTGAAAATATGAGAAATTCCCTTCTTGAAATACCGTTGTCTTGCTGAGAATGTCTATAGTCGAATTCCTATCTTTTTTAACTTAGCCTTTAACTTAGACATTGATTTCAGTTTAGTTAAATACGGCCACCTCTCTAAACTGTCATATAAGAACAATGTGAAACAACTGACTCTTTTTGTTTAACTACTATTTATTAAAATCCAAGAGAAAATCGCTCTTATGTTTGTATAATATTAAGCAAGTCAAATTGATCCAGATTAATAAGAAGGGTTTTTGTTGAAAATTACCTACATTTGTAACCCTTTTGTAAATAACTATCCGGTTTCAAAAAAATGGAAAATAACTACCTATTTTCTTGAAAAACTTTTGGTATCACTAACTTATTTTGTGGTTCACAAATTTATTAGAACTATGCAAAAAAATATCTACTTTCTTAAAAACTTTTGGTATGACTACCTTGCTAAACGTTTTCTATTAATTTTTTGACTGAAAAAACACTACAAAATAGTGATACTAAAAGTTTTTCAAAAGGTAGGTAACTATTTTTCATTTTCTTTAAAACAGGGTAGTTATTTACAAAAGGACTCCAAAGATAAATAATTTTCAACAAATTCTCCTTATTAGCATAAATTATGTTCAATCAAATTCTCAATTCGGCGGTGCTTCCAGACGCTATATTTGCAGCATTTGTCCAAATTCCTTATGATATGCTCCAAAAGAACCGAGCATATAGCACATCTCTATTATATAAGAGAAGAGGTGGGGGTGGACACCAAAAATAAAATAAAGGGAAAAAACTCTTAAACGCTATATTAATTAGATAATTAATCACTGATTAAGTTTTTAACTGTTGCATGCAAATCAATAAATATATTTACAATTGAATAGCTACTACGCGAACTTCACACGCTAAATTAAAATAATCTTCTCATTATTTAGTGCAAGGAGATATTCCCATGATCCAGATAGAAGTTATAAAAATTGTTACGATCGTCATCCTTATGATGGGTCGAATGGTTGACCTCAAGGCTTCAAACAGTACTTTCCAGGTTCATGGAAATTTCCTTCAAGTTGATCCACCTTCTTTATTCTGAACCCTCTTATCCTTATTTCTTCAGAAACGGAAGTATCCTTATAATCAACATTTTCTAGGGACCAACCTGAGTTTTGCACAGAACCTTCCACTTTCACCTACAGGAACATCGAAACAAGAAAATCAACACAAAGCTTATAAAAACCGGGGCATTAATTTATTCTCTTCTTTGTTTCACCGCCCTAATTCATTCAGAAAATGGACTACCTCGTTAATTAAGTGCAATTGCAGTTGAAATATAACTAGGCAATTGTTTTTGCCTTTTGTACTTCTTCCCACCGAATTAGTTTTGTAACAAGAATCCCCATTATTGTGACCTTTGCAGTATGAGAAGTTTCAGGACATTATATTCAGACGGAGCGATAAGTTACCTGGCATCTTTTATGTTTGGATAAGATGGATTGAAACACATTAATCCAAAGGAAAGGGGGCGACCTTGACAAGACTAGCAACTTCCTAGAGAATTAAAACTTAGTAGTACATACCTCTGCATCATTAACAGATTCCACAATAAGTGCTCCATCCAAGGAAAGTCCAACAATGAAAATATTCTGACCCTTGAGAACCATGGTAGACTTCTGAGAAACAGAGCAATCTCCTCCAATTTTTCTTTTCACATCTGAAAATGTTAGTGCCCATTTTGGCTTCCAAACAATGCGAGGCCACACCTCCACTTCTTGTCCATTAAACACATGCGTTACTGGACGACCAATTTGGACACCCGCCTAGCACAGAAAGTTGTTGATCAAGTAGCAATCAAGCGACCAACAAGTCAATAACTAAGAGCATTATCGTGGTGGTAATACAAGTACAACATCGAAAAGTAAAATAAATTATAAAAAAGAACTACCTTTTCCAAAATAAGGCTGTGTGCCCTGTAGATAGCCATTTCACCAGAAGTTGCACTATGGTATGGATTACCCTTCGGAACCTTCACCAATAAAAGGAACACCAAAGTTTTCATCATAGTTCAAGACAATGGATGGGGCTAAGATTTACAAAGATCCAGGAAGCAGAAAGCAAAGCAAGCATCCACTGCACGCAACAAGGATATAATCTAGTTTAATAGTAGCCATCCAGGACCATATTTTTATTCCATAAATTCTAGGACAGTAGTTTTACCAAAGATTATGCAAATTGAATAATATAAAATTCCTACTTATGTTTTTCTTAAGTTGTACCATATTTCTTTTTGGGGTGTTTAAAATTAGTTTTACCATTTCCCCTCCAAGAAAGGTTTCCCCTTCACATGATTTGTTTTATACTTCATTGTTCATCGTACTTCATTCAACTATCCTAAATAAGCGTGTTATTTTCTTTGGGTACAACTAAATAACAACACGGGAAGTAGTAAAGAACAAGTTTCGACAAGTACAACAGTGTTACCTAATTCACTAAATTTAAAGCAACTGCAAGCTAAAAAGGCAAATTAATTCATTCAAGTAGTATATGTGGTGTAATGCTTATCCAAATCCAATCGCATGTCATGAGTTAGGTAACACTACTGAAAATCACAAGTGAGGACAGCCATAAACTCAATGGGGGTTCCATGATCCATCTTTAGGCCTACTTTTACGTTGGGAAAAAATTGTCATGGCCAAGTAAAACAAGTTCTTGTGGCATTAAATCCTACTCTTTCCCTATCTTAGGTCCTATTCTTTTGGACTGGATTAGTGTAAATTAATTTCAGTTCAGTTAAGTCCAGACCTCCAGTCTAATCCATCCATCTCAGCTCCGCTTCACGCATAATCGGGAATTTCAGTTCCTTTCGGTCAGTCTAGTCTCATTCAGTCCAAAAGAATAGGGCCTTAATCTCTTCTCAAATTTGGGTAAAGGTTAGGGAAGAAGCAAATTATAGCCTTTTGTCATCTTCATAGCTGGCCTTAAGACACTGTCGTATTTCAAGTGTTAAAATCTACTATCAGACTATCCCAGCACGAATTATTCTTCACCGGTGCATAAACAAGCAATGGATCCCCCTATACTTAACTTCATGGTGAGTTGGTCAATCTATTTTTCACTTTTCTTTTCTTCTCAAATTTGGTAGAAGCAACAATATCTTTTCACCATCTTGATGAAATGGGCTCTTTATACCATGTAAGATTTCAAGTGTGTACATAAATTGTACATACCTTTGCGGCATCTTCAGGGTTGTTCTTCACAGGTGCATAAGCAAGCCATATATCCATCACCTAAGACAAAACGGATTTAACAAGAAAGATGATTTCAAGGTTTGCCCATTAACAAGGATTTGTCTTATTAGATAGACAAGCTCCAACTTACAGTAAATCCAACCCTTGCGGTTGGAGGCAAGGTCTTTGGGTAATCTTGCATCATGCACTCCAATCGGGTAGAAGACTTAAAGGAAGTCTTTGTAGCATCCTTATACCTACACATAGATAAAATTTGATGATTAATAACTCAACATCATATCTACTGGAAGTAAAGCTATGAGAAGAGTGCATTTATTAAATTGAGAAAAAAAATCAGATTTGCAAAGAGGTACATGTCAGCTTCAATTTCATTGGCAAGCCATTGTCAACTTATAAAAGCGGTTAGATGTGTGATAGTCAATATTGACTGAACGACAAATAGACTAGTAGAGTTCAGAGAAACTGAAGATTACTTTGGGTTAACAAACTCTTTGATGGCGCCACTTGTCTTCTTGAGTTCCCCGATGTATGAGTCAAGTTCCAATATTAGCTGCAGAGTAATGTCAGAACATCATGGGTCAATGTCATCGGCAAAGAAGAGCAAGGCAGATAAAAATCCCCCCCCCCTAAAAGAAGGGAGTCAGATTGCACATCCAGTACAAGCGAAATTTTCCATGCATGAAAAAACTGGTTTACTAGACCAACAAGGACACACCTGACTTCTAAAACCAAACAAAATCATCTTAGATCCTTAACTTACAAGATGAGAACAGATAAGAAATTCTCCAATATACGCTCTAAGCCTCCAAAAAAGTTTATATGTAGGCCGGAAGCTATCTAAATTTTAGATCAACCACTCCTAGGAGTTAAAAAACATAGTACAAGAAGGTAACAAAAGCATTATGAGAAAGGACGAGATAATATCAAGGTGATAAAAAAGTAGATGCGGCATCCAAGCACAGAAAAGGAAAAAGGAAGGAACAGAAGTAAACATATATAGAGCCAAGTAATCATTATCAACAAAAACGACAACTGAGAGGGGTCGAGAATCAGGTTTCCCAGACTATAATGATAATGGGATTATGTTACAATGATTCTTTGGCTGCAGTTCAAGCGTTAGAATCCCCCTACCCTCAGAAAGACGGTAGAGAAATCTGCCTTATATAGTACTAGCAAATCAAGAAAAGTTTTGTTGCTCATTTTGTTAAAAGAATGATATGCTTCATTCAAACCAAGAAAAGTTTGCAGATCATATATTCAAGGTTATTTCAAAACTCACTAAACAGCATATAACCATGTTTTCTTTAAAAACCTACATCAAGGAGCTTTCATATATATGCTTAGAACCTTTCTTTACAGTGCGAAGACAGTTCATAAGATATTATAAAATGTTAAGACATTGCCACACAAAGGCAAGTTAGCAAATCTCTATCAATGGGATAAAATGCTAAAAAAAGCCGACCTAGGTAGTTAACCAAATGCAGTTAACCAAATGTGGACATGCAATCATATATTCATACTAGGAAAGCAGTACAGTTCATACTTGCATGAATAGGAAATTTAGCATATATTAACCAAATGCAGATCATATATTCAGGAGTGAGGACATGCAAATGCAGTTAACTAAATGTGGGAAGAGGCTTAAACGCAGGAGAAGACACTTGCATGGATAGGAAAGCAGTACAGTTCATACTAGACTTTACCTGATTAATATTTCCAGGGAAAGGTGAAAACCCAGTCTCGCAGTTGACATCTCCTTCGGGATTGATGGTTGCTCTTAGCAGTGGGTCAAGTTGATTGTACTCCACATTGATCACCATCGTTCTTCCTGAAATTCAGCTCACTCAGTCAAAATAGGCAACAAAGTAACACACTGCATCGACATCTGTCATCTGTGATCTATCCTCATTAAAAATACGTGCCAAAATTTCACACTACATTTGTAAGTGGTGACCATGATCTGTAGTAAAAACATAACAGCTACAGCATTGGCATCACCATGAAGCAAGGATAAAATTATTAATAAGAAGCACATGAAAAACACACAAGACAGTACAAAGCCACCATCTTTTGGAAAAGATACTATTCAGCTGCAGGCAGATATAAAACCGATGAGAGCAAAACTGAGTCATAGTTGAGCACAAAGATGTGGCATAAATTGCGCTTCAGCCAGTATGAAAAGAGGACTTATTCAGGTCAGATTTGGCAACGATAATTTTTTGACCAAAAAGAGGAGAAAGCACATTTAGGACTACTTTCTATCGTTCAACAATGCAATTAACGTAAGTAGGAAACGCAGAAGTCTATAGATTCACCATCACCCCCTTAATATTAATGACTCTATCCCATACTATTTTGCACACTTGCATATTGGTTGTCCTGAATCTGTTGCATGTATCACTTTTCAAATACACCTTATGTTACCTTTTCTCTCTCCAACACCAACACCCCCATACTCTTTTACTTTCTTCCAACCCCCACATTTCCCTTAATTTAGGCAAGTATACAACTTAATACTTCCTCAATTCTTTTTTACTCACTACATGCCCCTTAGGCACACGAAGGAAATGGAAAATGTAGAGACATGTGAGAGGTAATTTGTGCCCATTACCATGTCAAAAAATAGATATGTGAGAGGAAACCTTACCAAAAGTGAATATGCAACGTGTAATAGTATATTTCCATACATGGGAAGTGTAGTGAGTAAAAAGAATGGAGGAAGTATAAGACTCAGGAAGTATTTAACTTATCCGATGTAAATACTAAAGCGCCAGATCACTAAAAAAGAAATAAAGCATAGAATAAACTCCATCCTAGAAAGTTCAGTAGATACCATCAGAATGTGTAAGCTTTGCAATGCCTCCAATAGCTTCTTTTGCTTTCCGTGGAACTGCAAGAGAATTAACCTGGTACTGTTTGATGGCACTGACTCCCAATGATGCTGGAATCGCCTACATTACCCAAATATGAAAAGAAAAATAAGGGGAAATAATGTCTTTAAGGAAGTGAAAGCACACTCTCAATAAATGTGTAATAGACGCAACTGGGACAAGGAAGGCAGCAGATGAAGGAAACTAGAGGAAGAAGGAGAGAAATACATCTATATATATATTAAAAAGTGTAAGTACACATTGTAAACCGCCACGTGTCACCATCTCTCTTTAATAACCTTCTATCCAACCTCTTTTTCATATATTAAAAAAAATTTCAATGTGAAGATTCAAACCCCCAACCTCATGAATGGAACTAAAAGCTCTTACCACCACTCCACCTTACAATTAGTTATACTTCTATCAAAAATAATGATGATATATAGATGAATAACAAGAAACTTCTATCAAAAATAATGATGATATATAGATGAAAAACAAGAGTTAAGTTGTCTAAATAAGATGACTTATCTTAATTTATTTTATTTTGATAATATTTTTTACACTAGATTATATTACTAATAGCTAACCAAAAGCCCCGGGCATCGGTGGGGACTAATACTAGTTTCTAAAGAAAACGGGTAACAACTTTCCACTAACTTTTGAGTGGTTGGGGGCCACTCCCCATACAAAGAGAATATCACAAGTAAGTTTTGAATGCCTTCCTCCTTTTGCCATTCTACTGTATGTAGGACTAGATACTCACTAGTCCATACTACTTCTAAGTATGAAAGATAGTTGAAAGTTAAAACCAAGTTTGCCTAAATTATACACTTCCTTTCCCTTTTTATTCTTCCTAATTTTCCATCTCCCACACATCAAGGCAACAAAAGCATAAGGCATTATTAATACTATTAATCTCCCTTCATAAAAAATGCTTAACAAAACTTAGAAGAAAGGTCGATAATAGTTGTACTCCTCTCTTTTATCCTTTTTTACTCGTAGACTAGCTAAAATGTGTCATTAAAACATGAATTGTATATTAAAAGGTCTTAAAGCACTATTGCTAAACAAGCAAAGTATCTCAATGATGAATACTAATGGCCTTTTGAGGAAAATTACTTATTAAAGAGTTCCCAACTCATCTTATCTCTCTTGTCCATTTATATTCCAGTAATGTACCACAACTTTGCATGGATATCTGGAAAAGGGAACGAGATAAGCTTTACTGGATCACAGTTGAAAGAGACAGTATATACTATCCCTGTAACCAAAGCATCACAAAAGATTAATTTCCAATCATATTAATTTTACAATGCACATTCAAACACCTGGATCTACCTTAAGCACCACTGCTGCCTGTCAGACAAAAGAACCACTTTACCAAAGAGCTAAACTAACCTTGAAGAGAAGTCCATTTGTATCTTGAAAGAACAAAACCCATTTTACACCAGCATCATGCCTAATTATTAGACATTTCAAAAACGTAATCAGAATGCTGGGTTCCTCAACTTAACAAAGAATTAGCTGCAAGTAACATTCGAGAGGCAGAAAAGTAAAAAAATATTGCAGTAATCCTTCGGACAGAAAAACAAATTTATACATTTAATAATAATAACTAATAGAATGAGAGATTTTAGTATAGTATATCATATATGATACATTAAAATACCCACAATAAGAGTATACATACCATTTGTTTAGAAGACCACTTGAAAACAGAAGTGAATGCACATCACCATGACCATGAGGCTTTGTCTGCCACATCCAGCAACAAGGAAAATTTAGCCGAAGAAAATTACCTAACAAATATCATAAAGCTGACTTGTGCATGCAACAATACAATTACTACCTGGATTCTGTATTTATTTTGTGGGTCCACTGCAAGCCTGGCGTCGTTATCAGCTAAGCAAGCAACTTTTTCCTGAAAAAGTTCACATTTGAGCTTCTGACAACATTTCATTCAGCTACTTTGTGGCCAAAAAACTGTTATGTTACCTGCTTGATAAGTGAGACTTGCGTTGGTTGCATTCCAAAATAAGCATTTGACTCCAAAAGGGCCAATGTGCGTGCATGAGTGTCATCGGAAGTCATAATAGCAAAAGGGATCTCCTTTTTAGGTTCACCTGGATATTTAATTGAGTTAGGGCATTGATTGATTTTGGCCACAATACACCAGTTCTACATAGGGAAACTCCAAATCAACTATTAACTAGAATCGTTGTCCAAATCCGTTAAATCTAGTGGTCCATAATGGCTGCTCTTTTAGAAGGCGCACAATAGTAAGTCAAAATGAATGGAGAGAAAAAACACAGATGGTGAGCTCAGTTCTGTCAGCAGGTAACCATGGAGACATCAGAAGCAAGTGAATTCCTTATTAATCCATCTTCCTACTTAAATAAAAAATACATTCAGTTCATCCAATTTGATGTTCATATTCTTTTTCCAGTATAACGATCTCATGGGAACAAATCAGGACCCTTACAATGTTAGACTAAGGCTGTGTTTGGTGGGATGGAAAATCGTATTCCATGAAAATCATTTTCGAAGAGGAAACTCAATTGTAGGTTTTTCTTTATTTGGTTTGTTTGATTCCTTACATGAAAAGTTAGAGGGAAAAGGGAGAATTGAAAAGAAATGGGAGGATAGATGGGAGAAAGGAAAGAAGAAGTTAATGAATAGGGAGAAATTGTGATTTCCTTCCATTGAGAGGAAAAATTTTGAACCCCATGGAAAACTATTTCCAATCTTTAGGAAAACTATTTTCCACCCTTTACAAAACAAAGAAAGGAAAATGGGAAAAATAGTTAATCAGGAAAAAAATTTCCTCCCAACAGAGCTTAGAAGAAATCCGCACGCAACAAAAAAAAGACCAAGAGCAGAAGACTTTCAAACTCTACTTTGTATACACCGATGAAAGGAAAAGCTCAGGGGCATCAGCAGAGACATGATCAAAAGTTTGGTTCCCAAATCTGGTTCTTCCCTCTCTACCAGAGTATTGGCAATCAATGCCTCCTGCATAACTTCGAACAAAATGCAAATGCATTGTCACAACATATTTGATGATACTTCCCTCCTAAATTCCAGGCATCTCAATCAATCACCATCGTAAGAGTGTACAGCCCAGACTGCCTCATCACCAAACAGTCTACTTAATCTCATAATGAAGATTATATAACTAATTATTTAAAACTTGTTTCTCGTAGTAAGAACAGACTGTTGAATAGCCTAGCTGGTAACTGAAACTACAAGCATGATAAGTAATCTTGTGAAGCCTGTCAAAGCAATGCCTTCTCTACGGCAGAAGTTTATATTTCCAGATGAAACCAGATGACGGAAGTGGAGATGCTAAGGGGAACAAAACAGGTTATCATACTCACGGAAATACACATGATGTTTCACCTCAATATGGCAGACAGTCGTTAACAGGGTTCAACATTTATAGACCTGCAGGATGGCAATAGTTTTGACGAGGATTTTTTTACCCTTCTAGATTTACTGAAGCTGATACTCTAATATTGATTTTTCTCATACGACTTCACAAAATCAATGTGAGAGCTTGTCTGTTCAGGATACAAGTGAAACAGGGGATGGAAACTTGCCTATCCCTTGTCATCCTGTACAGCAGCTAGGTAGTATCGCCTTCAGAAGCAAGGCAAAAAGAAAAAGAAAAAACATAGTTCTAGCAGCAGCAACACTATGAGGCTAGTTGATTTTGATCTTTGGTAAAAGGAGCAAAGGCCCATTACTCAACCCAATCAAGGAAGAAGAACTGGAATATGGAATTAAGAATTTGATACCAAAGTTCAACACTGATGGATTCATAAAAGACTATCCAATAGGAGTTGTTGTTTTATTAGTGTTTTCTATTCCTTTTCTCCTTTGATGATATTTCCCCCTCTCGTTTATCTTTCCTCTTTACGTCTTCTCTAATAGCACTTTTCTTAATCCCCCTCCCCCTCCCTAAAATATAATAATATAACCACTTCAACCCATGGAGAGGCAATTCGAAAGAAGATCCACCAAAAAATGAAAACAAAACTCTAACATTATTGAAAATCTGTCAAATGACCTTCATCAGTTGTGTGTATACAGAAAAACAAAAGGCTCTTCGTCACCTGGGAGAAAAGCTCTGTAGTAGGAAGGGGTTCTTTTTAGAAGGAAGAAAAAGAACTTTGTCTCTGTAGAGCTCTCCCCACATGCTCCCTTATAGTCATTGCCCTAGAAAAAACCTTATCTCACAGTCTTTATTACCTTTCATCTCACTTCATCACCTCTGAGACAGCACATAGCCCAAGTCCCAATTGTAGAAGATTTCGGAATGGAGCGATTTACCGCCTCTCCTGTCTAGCCTTCCCTCATTTCCATCCCCAAGGCATCATGATTGCTCCAACCACCTAGAAGTTTCTTTTAATATCCCAAGCAACTGATAAACAGCTCTATTGTGTTTGTTCCTTCTCAAAAGTCTCAGAGTGCATCTTCAACAGAGCTGAAAGAGGAACTAGGGGCAAATTTTTATGCATCGATTCTCATGGACTTAATGAAATGCCTTAATCAATACCCTTGTTTCAGCATTTCTTATTTGTTGATATGCTAGATGATGCATTTACATTCTAGAGTCCAGATAGATGTGATCTCCTTAGCAAGCAGCACTACACTGGGTTATACATTGGCTTTCTTTGGTTGTACTAGTGCTGCATATGGTATTTTACGTATATAATTTGGTAAAGATCACTGGTATAAGAAGATTCACTTGACAACTTAAACATAGAACAGGTGCTGGTAGAAAAAGATGGAGATTCCAAATCGAGGAAAGACAATTGTTACCCATCCTGAAACATCGTAGGAAAATGGTGCAAAAGAAAAAAACGAGAAGGAATTACATCTTTTGATAAGTTGCTGCCATGCAAATTAAACATCAACATTGGACTTTTACTATGAACGAGAAAGAAAGGAAACACTTCAAACAGAATAGACCACGAGCCTCAAAATAAAGCGAGGAAAAGGAAGTGACTCATGAGCAAAGGTAGTGCAAATCTTAATGCAAACATCTAACCACTGCCATACTGAAACATTGTAGGAAAATGGTGCAAAATAAAAAATAAAAAAAGAGAAGAAATTACATCTTTTGATAAGTTCCTGCCATGCAAATTGCGTAAAACATCAACATCGGACGTTTACTATGAAGGAGAAAGAAAGGAAACACTTCAAACAGAATAGACCAAGAGCTTCAAGATAAAGCCAGTGAAGGAAGCGACTCGTGAGCAAAGGTAGTGCAAATCTTAATAATAAAAACATTTAACCACTGCCATATCACATATCTGCTTTAGTCATTGCCCTTCAGATCAAGGAAGAATATGAGGTCACGTTGCGCGGTAACCAGTGCGATGTCGTGGGGGCGGCTTGTAACGAATGAGTGAAAAGAACCACGGTTGCCGTGGCGTAATTTAAAATTTGAGAATTGACATTCATGGACTTTTGACCTGAAGTTTGAATTTTTCAAGTTTTAAATATCCTTTCAACATAACATGAGTACCCAATCGAGAGATTGGGTTATATATTTGGTAAGTCGATAATTACTAATGAACATAATGCCCCATCCTATTATCAATATATAGGGACACTAAATAAAAATAGACACTAACTCATACAAATTATCCAACTTGGAATCCCACATCACACGTTCTTCCCCCTTCTATATTGTATGCATAATTTTCAGTTGCAATGTATGTTTTCTTCCCTCTCGTTTTAAGCTAATTCTGACAAGGAATGGACATTACATGAAAAAGAACGTTGTGATGCGACGAGAAACAGAATAGACCAAGAGCTTCAAGATAAAGCCAGTAAAGGAAGTGACTCGTGAGCAAAGGTAGTGCAAATCTTAATAATACAAACATTTAATCACTGCCATATCACATATCTGCTTTAGTCATTGCCCTTCAGATCAAGGAAGAATATGAGGTCACGTTGCGCGGTAACCAGTGCGATGTCGTGGGGGCGGCTTGTAATGAATGAGTGAAAAGAACCACGGTTGTCGTGGCGTAATTTAAAATTTGAGAATTGACATTCATGGATTTTTTGACCTGAAGTTTGATTTTTTCAAGTTTTAAATATCCTTTCAACATAACATGAGTACCCAATCGAGAGATTGGGTTATATATTTGGTAAGTCGATAATTACTAATGAACATAATGCCCCATCCTATTATCAATATATAGGGACACTAAATAAAAATAGACACTAACTCATACAAATTATCCAACTTGGAATCCCACATCACATGTTCTTCCCCCTTCTATGTTGTATGCATAATTTTCAGTTGCAATGTATGTTTTCTTCCCTCTCGTTTTAGGCTAATTCTGACAAGGAATGGACATTACATGAAAAAGAACGTTGTGATGCGACGAGTCAAGCACTACCCTGATGTCTGGCTTCAACCTGGCAGTCCTAACTTGAGTGTTGTATTCGGAAGTTCTACATCACCAAAAGAAGGGAGATACACCAGCAGAAAGAAGGAACAATTCGGCAATAGCACCATTTGTAGAATTATAGCCCACATTGAGCTCATGCACAGATTTAAAGACACAACCTAGAGCAGTAAAGCATGGATATCACAATTCAGCTCTGTCTAGATATCAAAAAGTTGTTATTTCTCCACCCACAAAATCTAGGTTAGTATGATAATGGTCAAAGATTGGAATAAAACTTAAAGGTAGGAGGGTCAGCAAGCATGCAAGAAACACGAATAGCAAATCAGTGTCAAAAACATACAAAGCCCCTTTACAAAATAATTATGAAACTTTGCCTGCAAAAGAATCGGGACAGTCTAAAAGGGCAATTAATAATATTTTGCAGAACCAACCTTCAGCCAGTCTGCAGCTAGCTTCTTGAAGAGCAAGGATAGACTCTATGTACAGCTGTAAGAAGCATGTTCCAGTGGAGGTTTCTGAAGGAAGCGCAACCTGCAATATCTTATTAAGATCAATATGATATCTCTATGTCGTTAAATACATATGACTGAGACTGAAGTTGCACAAAACCTCATCTACGGAACTGATTAGCTTCCAACAACTAAACATTGCAAAAAGAAAGGTACATATTTTCCATGCGAACAACCAACAGCTTGTTGTTAGACATAACAGACCAGATGCTACAATGTAAAAGATGTAACCATGCAAATTTGATTTTATGCAATGTCAGAAAAAGGAACAGATAAAGTGCACATTCATGAAAAGGGTGAAATGTCGTGCCATTATTAATTATGGTTGAAATTACCATGCAAATCACCATTAAATAACTCGTGTAAGAACTTGGACAACCTCTGCAAGAATTCCACCAAAAAGCATCGATGGTACTTTCCAGCGATGGAAGAAAAGTTGTTCCTAGTATCTTGCTTGCTTTGAACTTATTAATCATCATATTTTCCCGGGGAAGTGGGGGCATGCAGAAGATTTATTACCTTGATTCCATTGTACCCAAGACGTTCTCCAAGACCACCAGCAACAAGAACAAATGCAGCGTTTCTTGCTTCCTTGACGCCAGTCTCTTCATATTTGATGAAGTTCTCATCCACAAAAGTCAGATTTTCACCTGTCGGAACCTACAAGAAAAATGTTAAAAATATAAACATAGTATTTGCAACTCTGTAAATATCTTATCCAATATATACAAAAACACCTGTCCCTTCCCCCTTGTACTGCATATCCAATATGTATGATTGATAAATGCAAGTAGGTCTCAGTACAAAATACCAGATCTTCGAAATCATAACTAAACTATAATTAGAGCTACCAAAACGCAAACATGTCAGGCAATGGTTTGGAAAGGCATATTTCTTTACTCAGATACAATCTAGTCCAGTCTAAATTAACATTTTTTTACTTTTTAAGCCCATTCAAACTCTTTTTTGATAGATTTATTAAATTACACAGCACAACTGCTTCAGTGACTTAAGTTCTTTGCAATTTACCCTAATTCCAGCAATCTCATTGTGGCTAGCAAGGCAGGAATCTCCTCTTACTCATATCTTTAGCTTCTGATCTACCACTTAATATATAAAAGCACCACTCTGATAACCTTGTATATATCAAGTGGCATACTATGCACTCTGCCAAATGTTACCAAATTCGCTATCTTATTCACCTTTCCCCCTAAATGGCCAAAAATCGCCCAAAATCGACCAGAATTCGCTTTTCATAAATCGTAATTCGCAGGATGTTTAGAAAATTAGGTAACACTGTCTCTACCACTTATTCTTTCTCTTCTCGTACTCTTAGATGCTTCTTCTCCATATCCATGACAGCAATCAGTTTTCAGATCATCAAATTCTAATGGTGCATTCTTCCCTTTCTCACAAATCTCTCTGTCTTTCTAATTTACACGTTGGGGCCCTGATTGCTGGTTACTTAAAGTTCATTTACGGAAAGATTTCAAGTTTATTATTAGAATGTCTTGATTTTGAATATCAGCTACCTGATCCTAACAATTTTGGACTCGGTGCTGAGACCTTGCAAGCAGAATCCTAGACTAGGCAAAAGAAGCTTGCTTTTCTGACTCTGAGGATGGTAGGCTGACAACGGGCTACACACATTGGAATGAAATATGTTCAGAAAACACCGGAGCCAAAATCATTAAAAGTATAAAACGGTAGCATGGATATAATACATTCATCAAAAGCCAGTAAAAGGCATTAGAGAATTTGCTAAACTCAACTATCAGTATGTAGCTCATGACTTACAGAAGGTGTAAATCCATCAAAGGGATTCTTTCCAGCCTTTGAATCTGATAGAAGTTCCCTGGCATTGTTTATATACTGCACCATGCCACCAGGATAGCTGGCATTAAGACGAGCAACCTGGAAATAGATAGTAACGTTTAGAGATTGTAAAAGTCTAAAGATAACAGAAGAAAGTACGTAAAATTCTAAAGATAACAAAGAACAAAGCACTACATTCAAAGCAGTATCTGCAACATGAAGTCACAAAGAGATCATTCCACAGTCTTCTTTCTCCATTAATGAGTTTTAAAATAAAGATGTGGTCAAATGAGTAACACAAATAATGCAAAGATAAGAGCAGTTAACCAAGAAAGTGAGGTAGTAATATACGCTGAGGCAAATCCATAATCACATTGAACTTTATATATAAGTAAAAAACAGGGTGAAACTGGGCTATTTATAAGGTGCAGAAGTCAAAGGGGGAAGAACTAAAAGAATCAATGTGAATGATCAAAATCTTGAATAAAGACAAAGTTTATACACACATTTTACCCATCTTTGTACTCTACAGAATTCTTACCACCTCATTTTTTCCATTCTTCTATTTTTCTTTTTTTAGTTTTTAAACTAACCAATCTCTATACTATAACGGAAGAGGAGGGGGTGGATACCAAAAATAAGAAAAGAGAAAACAAAATAAGATAAGATAAAATAAAATAAATTAAGGAAATTAAAGTTCCTATATTTAATTAAGTTAGGCAAATTTGTCAGAAACAACCTTTTAAATACACTTTTTTGCGAGAAACAACCTTTTAAATTTTTTTTGCGAGAAACAACCTTTTATATTTTTTTGCGAGAAACAACCTTTTAATTTTTTTTGCGGGAAACAACCTTGTATATATTTTTTTGCGAGAAACAACCTTGTATAATTATTTTTTTGCGAGAACACGCCTTATCACTCTTTTCCGGCGTTGACCACAAGATTCCGGCCTTGACCAAGTCAAATTTGCGTGGAAGAGAAAGAACTTTTTAGGTTTTAAAAACATGGGATTTATATAATGGGGAACAAAGGAGGGAAAAGGAGTGTGGAAATAAGAAAGAAGAAGTGCAAATAGCAAATTTGACTTGGTCAAGGCCGGAAAAGAGTGCTAAGGTGTGTTCTCGCAAAAAAATAATTATACAAGGTTGTTTCTCGCAAAAAAAAATTATACAAGGTTGTTTCTCGCAAAAAAAAATTTAAAAGGTTGTTTCTCGCAAAAAAAATGTATTTAAAAGGTTGTTTCTGACAAATTTTCCATTAAGTTAAGTTTTTTTTCACATTTTTTATTTCCAATTATAAGCCATTTATTTCAAATTAATTTCTTTTTGGTGATTAAAGTACCAAGCGTATCTTTTTATAATTATTTCATTTTAATCTTTTGGTAGTTTTTTTGTCTTCTTTGCCATTTTAATTTCAGATCATTATTGATATATTCTCTAAATTTATCAAACGTTTTATTTTATGTACTTTTATATTGTTTTACTCTTTAAATTCTTTTAACATTACAATTACACCCCTCAAAAAAAAACTAAAATTCAACGATTATTTTTTAAAAAACAAGAAAAAGATATATATTTCACTACAGAAATTACAATTGAGTTTCTCTAAAATCCTTACGTATTACTCTTTCGCACGCATAGTGCGCATATGGATTGAATGAGGACATTTTTCATAAAATAATCAAGGTAAAAAGATATGGCAGTTTAAAGAGAAATATATATTATCTCTATTATATAACGGAGGGGGAAGACTACTTGGTGTCCACATGAAAATAAATCCTACCCCCTTCTTTTTCTATTCTATAAGGGAAGAGGGTAAACCATAAAAAAATATAATTAAATAATTACAGACTTGCTTGGAAAGATAGAAGAGGGTAGTTATCTTACTTCCGAATTGGAGATGCAAATAAATTACAAATTGCGGCCTAATTTATAATTTTTGATTGATAGTGAAAACTTTAATCTTTCCAAAAATGTGTCCACGCATTGCGTTCATACAAGGCTAGTATTAGACTAAAGAAAGAGTAAAGTTTGTTGGATTATGAATTGTTAGTTATTAGTATATGTGAATTGTTGGTTAAATTGCGATTTGTTAATAGTTAGTGAATGTATATTCAACTTCTTTCTTAATTATAAATATTGAATTACCAAAACTCCAAAAGTAACAAAATACTAGGTAAGTGTATAGAAATTAAATAAAAATGGGAGTAAGAGAACCCAACTTAAATAATTGTAGTTTATTATTAAAAGT
Source organism: Patellifolia procumbens (assembly GCA_947645195.1). NCBI lineage: Eukaryota > Viridiplantae > Streptophyta > Magnoliopsida > Caryophyllales > Amaranthaceae > Patellifolia > Patellifolia procumbens. The sequence goes on along the minus strand of CANSGD010000671.1, from coordinate 14,358 downwards.
AGAATATATAAGTCATATTCTTTTGCACAGTCTCCAAGGCGCACCTTTGACCTTTTATATCTTCAATTTCGTATTAGTAAAAAATATAAAAAGTTGATATTATGAAAGTACATATAATGATGAATCTAACAAGATCCCCCATGAAGATCTTTTTTGTATATATTAATAAGAATATTTTGTCAAAAATTTTAAAGTTTGACTCCTAAAAAGGAAAGACGACTTATATTATGGGACGGAGGGAATAGTTTCTTTGTTCCTCAATATCATCATAAAACTACGCTATTCCTCACCCCAATCCTAACTCCGCTATGTCACTTACCCAACCTTTGTAATTACTATTGCAATTTGGCCACCTTGTTAGCATACTTACTCTATACATTTAATTTTCTTTCTCCAAGAATAACAGGAAGATAATGTCAAAATAATATTAAGCAATAGGTCGCAACTCACATTTAACTTGTAAGAATATGAAACCCAATAATCCATGCCTAATTCAATAAAATAGCATGTGGACTGTGGTCATTTCATAGTATACCTGTGTTAAGCTTACAGCAGCACAGCAGCTCCAAGATTAACAAACTACAGCATCATCTATGCACATAACGAAGCTAGCTCAAGCTGAGGTCTTACTATAAGAAGTTGTACCTTAGCCTATTGCATTACTTCTCTTGTAACAGATTCTAGATTCTCTTGTAACTGTTTTAGTTACTTTGTTATGTTGTCATCTCTCTTGTATTAGCTATAAATAGCAAGCTTAGCCTTTGTAATCATTTACTACATACAATAATAAAATTCTGAGAGTTAACTCTCTCTTTTCTCCATGATCAAAATATGATTTTATTTCTCTTAATCAATCTTTCATAATTGTAACATGGTATCAGAGCTACGAATTCATATCCTGATCAAAATCTGAAATCACAATCACAGATTCAGTACAGTCAGTTTAGTCTCAAAAATTCAAGGTTTGTTTTCAATCATTCAAAATTTAAAACTGTCATCTACTCAATTCTGCTTCATTTCATTACTTAGAAGTTAGATCTTTTTTTCACATATCTTCTTGATTGATATTCTTACTAATACAGATTTTTCATCACAAATCATTCATAAACACAACTCATTTCATCAGTTTTTACTAAGATCAGTTGATTATACCTGGTTTTATTCTTGATCAGTTTCTTTGAACTAATTTTTTACTTCATTCGTTGATTCTGGGTCTTTGATTTGGTTGATCACATTTTCATTGGATCATAATACACAAATACTTCAATATTACTCAGATCAACTCACATTCTTCTCTATCTTCTCTTCTTTCTTTCATAACAATGTCTGGAACTCTTGAAACACCTACTCTACCTCCATCTCAAAATCCTAGTAGAAACTGCTATATTCATCCTTCTGATAACACTTCTATTGAGACTAGTTAACACACTATTTGATGGCAACAATTATGGAGATTGGAAGAGATCAATGATCATTGGTCTCTCAGCTAAAAACAAAATGAGTTTTGTGGATGGAACTATAACTAAACCAGCAGCAATAGGCAGCGCTTATAAATGCTGGAGTAGATGCAATAACATGATGATTGGTTGGATTCCGGCATCTTTAAGTCCAATCACAGCTAAGAGTGTATTGTTCTTCAACACTGTCTATGAGATTTGGTCAGATTTAGATGAAAGGTATGGTCAAATTTCCTCAGCTCAATTGTTTGCTTTGGAGCAAAATCTAAATGAATTGCAGCAAGATTCTGAAAATATAGCTGAATTTTTTACTAAAATAAAAGCTATTTGGGATGAGATTGATAATCTCAGTCCACTACCAATTTGTGAGTGTGATGGTTGTTTTTGCAACATCACAAAGAAATTTCTAAAGTTACAACAAGATCAAAGGGTGTTGCAATTTCTCATGGAGTTGAAAGAAAGCTACAAACAGGTTAGGTCTAGTATTTTGATCATGCAGCCTTTACCTACTATAGCACAAGCCTATAGACTTCTTTCACAAGAACAAAAGCACAGAGAATTAAGTAAATTACACAAAGTACAGCCTGATCCTATGGCATTTGCTGTGGACAGAAGAAGATTTCATGAAAGATCCAATGATTCTTCCTCTAACAAGTATTACAGACCACCTATTGGTGATAGGTCTGGTACTAGTTATAAGAATTCTTCAGGCACTAAAAGAAACAACTCATACTACTGTGATCACTGCAAAATTGCTCGACACACAATGGATAGGTGCTTCAAAATCCATGGTTATCCACCTCATTTCAAGAATAGTAACAAAAGAGTAGCTGCTGTTGCATATGGAGAAGATGATAACCAAACTGATTTCTCAGACAATGCCACCAATACTACACCTATCACAGTGGAACAATACACACAACTTATGAATCTGCTTTCTAAACAGCAAGATCATGATACTGCTCCTCATAAAGATGATTCATCTACTGAAATTGCTCATGCTTTCTCAGGCAATGTTTCCTTAGCAGGTAAATTTTGCCTTCTTTCCTCTTTTCATTTTGGATGGATCATTGATAGTGGTGCAACAGACCACATGTGTTATGATCTCAACAAATTCAGCAATGTTGAGCTCCTAAAAGGGAATCTACATACTACTACTGTTCCTGATGGGAGGAAAATACATATAACACATATAGGTTCAGTGAAATTGAATGATGCTATAACTCTCAAAGGAGTTCTATATGTTCTTGGTTTTCATTTCAATCTCATATCAGTTCCCAAACTGTGTGAGCACTTGAAATCATGGTGCAAAAAAACGGCCGTTCCGGAACGGTTCGGCCGTTTCGGAACGCCGTTTCGGAACGGTTTTGAAGATTACCGAACCGTTTTTTACCGGTTCAGCACGCTGAAAAAAAAGCCCGTTATTTGGCCCGATTCGCCCGTTCCAACTCGGTATCGCCCGTTTTTCAACCGACCCAGCCGTTACAAAGTAGAGAAGGAGAGAGTAGGTTTGAGTTTTGAACTTAAAACACAAAATTTCTTTAGATTTACACTTACCTTGATAATAATCTACTAATTTCGATCAAAAACCAGCTGTTAATTGCACCTCTTTTCATCAAATTGAAGCGTGATTGAACCCTAATTTGGGGAAAACCCTAACTCGTAAACCCTAACTCGTGATACGAAGCAATTGGTGGCCATGAACTCGCCGGAGGTGACATAGGATGACGGTGAGTGCGTTCGAGAAACTCCGGCGAGTTAGCGTTGAGTTCTTTCTTCTCTTCATCTTTTATTTCTTCCTTCGAGAAGCTTCAGATCTGGGAACAAGGTGCACCCTTCTTTTACTTTCTCTCTCTTCTATTATAGCTCATAGCTGTAACTCTGTAAGCCTGTAACGGTGCTTTTTTATTCAACATAAAACTAAATTTTACTTTTTCTTTGTGCGTTGACCAGTGCTGAATCCCATCAGTTTTCTTTTTCTTTTTTAAAAAAGCTTTTATTTACTTATTTTTAAAACCAACATTTTAACCCCTTTTATCCTTTTTACTTACCTTTATGTTTTAACTTTTAAGTCTAGTTATCCCTTTTCAATTGTTAATAAAATTTTTAATTATTTACTTTAATGAAAATTTAGTCCTTTAAAAGCATTTTTTAAAAAATAAACTATAAAACTTAATTCCTGCCGCGGCAACCGTATCCGTTCCGTTACCCCGAAACCCGAAACGTTCCCGTATCCGAAACCGTTCCCGTATTTTCGAACCATGCTTGAAATGCTCAGTGATTTTCTCTTCTTGTGTTTGCTTCAGGACCATGTTATGAAAAAGGCAACAGTTCTTGGTAGCCTACATTATGGTCTTTACTATGCTCAAGATTCCCATTCAGCAATTTCTACAAGATGCTCCAGTTCACATTCTTCTTATTCACCTCAGACAAGACATCCTGGTTACCAGTGACACAACTAAGCTATGGCATATCAGATTTGGCCATATGCCCTTTTATCAAATGAGCTATCTCAACTTGTCTATGGATTTCTCAACTACTGCAGATTTTGTTTGTCAAATTTGTCCTCAAACTAGACAATGTAGACTGCCATTTCCTTCTAGTCACATTAAAACAAATAAAGCTTTTCATTTACTACATGTAGATATTTGGGGACCATATAAACACTCTACACACAATGGTGTTCTATTTTCCTCACTATTGTAGATGATTTGATCAAAGCTACCTGGGTTCACCTTATGAAATACAAATCTGATTGTGTAGCTATCTTGCAGAATTTTCTTGCTTTCATTAACACACAATTTCAAGCCCAAGTTCATTGTATAAGAACAGATAATGGCAAAGAATTATGTGAAGGTGATATACTGCAGCTTTACAACAAATATAGTATAGACCATCAAAGATCTTGTACTGAAACCCCTCAGCCAAATGGAGTGGTTGAAAGGAAGCATGGACATCTCCTTGAAACAGCTAGAGTCCTCCAAACTACCAATTCAATATTGGGGAGAATGTTTGCTATGTGCAGCCTATCTTATAAACAGAATGCCTCTACAAGCACTTGGGAATAAATCACCTTATGAGAAGCTCTATGGTGAAGCTCCTAACAATGATCATTTAAGAGTTTTTGGCTGTTTGTGCTTTACTTCTACTCTCAAAGCTCATAGAACCAAATTTGATCCAAGGGCAGATCCATGTGCTTTCATTGGATATAATACTGCAGGTCAAGGAATTCTCCAACAAGGTTCTGATCAGCTACATTTGCAAGCTTTTTCATACTCAGATTGGGGTGCATGTGTTTCAGGCTACTTATTACTACTTGGTCAATCTCCTATAAGTTGGAAGTCTAAGAAACAAGCTATAGTTTCTAAATCTTCTTCAGAGGCTGAATATAGAGCTATGGCAAATACTGCTTCTGAAATAACATGGCTTGTAAGACTATTAGAGGAGTTGGGTGTTGATAATATCAAACCTGTCACTTTACATTGTGACAATCAATCTGCATTACACATAGCAAGGAATCGTGTCTTCCATGAGAGGACAAAACACATAGATATAGACTGCCATTTTACTAGAGAAAAAGTACTTGAAGGCCTCATTCAGCTTTCTTATTACCTCTCAACTTGCTGATCTTTTTACTAAAGTATTACCTTCACCTCAGTTTCAATCTTTATTGACCAAGCTAGGGTTGTTTCTTCCATCACAGCCGAGCTTGAGGGGGATGTTAAGCTTACAGCAGCACAGCAGCTCCAAGATTAACAAACTACAGCATCATCTATGCACATAATGAAGCTAGCTCAAGCTGAGGTCTTACTATAAGAAGCTGTACCTTAGCCTATTGCATTACTTCTCTTGTAACAGATTCTAGATTCTCTTGTAACTGTTTTAGTTAGTTTGTTATGTTGTCATCTCTCTTGTATTAGCTATAAATAGCAAGCTTAGCCTTTGTAATCATTTACTACATACAATAATAAAATTATGAGAGTTAACTTCTCTCTTTTCTCCATGATCAAATATGATTTTATTTCTCTTAATCAATCTTTCATAATTGTAACAACCTATGTTCAACAAAGCTCTCCCCACAATAAAAAAAAAATTGCCCACTAAAATAAAACTTCACTATTATACAAATGAATTATGAAGTCCAGGCACTCTTTGACAGCCTAGCTAAAAAGGTTATAAAATCTTGAACCATACATACATGCTTCCACTTTTAAAATACTAATTTGAAAGAACATACATTATAAAATTTATTCTCTTCAATAAAATATTATTAATATAACTCATTTATCTAATTCACATGATTATATGTTCTTATGTGGAGATGACAAAAAAAAAACACGAGTAAAAGGAGTGATTTAGTTAACTCGTGTTTAAAATATTTAATGTAACGCAGATTATTGTGGAGATGACAAAACAAAAAATAAATAAACACGAGTAAAAGGAGTGATTTAGTTAACTCGTGTTTAAAATATTTAATGAACTAATTACTCCATTTACCTTGTTTATCATGCTCTCAAAATTACATGCCGGGAGCTATGTGTCAAGCTAAAATGGAGCAAGTACAAGTATCATCCATTCTCATTAATATCGTGAAATTAAGCCGAATGTAGCCTATTTGGCACTAAGCAGTTTCGAATTCTACAGCAATTTTGCTCTAGCAATTCCAAAATCGCATCAAACGACATTATAGGACTAGCTACAGAACCCTGAAAGACCTAAATTCAGATGCCAATAAATCTTAAACGCACAAAAACATAGTTAGAAAACTCGATGAGCGAATAATTGAAAGTAGACCTGATCAAAGAAAGTTCTTTTCTCATCATCATCAACTCCAGGTTCCGCCCATTCATCAAACAAATGACTCTGTCCATTCTGAACCAACATCTTCGCCAATTCGACCTACATTTATAAATATAAATTAACACTTTCAAAATCGAAATTACACAAATTGAGCTACGATTAGATAAAAGAATGATGATGAGAAATAAATTGAAAAAACGCACATGATCAGGCGAAAGAAGATGGAGATTTTTCTGGAGATTAGGGCAATTCAACTCTGTAATGTTGAGGTTGGCGAGTTGATCGGTGGTGGAATCAGCCATTGGAGACTGAGTCGACTCGGTGGATCGTGAGATTGGGGACGGCGAAAAGGGATGTGAGAGAAAGTGAACTTTTTGCAAATTTGGTGCAGATAGAAGGAAAGACACGATTTCCAAACAGCTCTGTTTTTATACTTTTATGTTGAGGGAGAAGAAAACGGTAATGCGTGAAGGATGGAGGAAAGAGAACGCTCATCTTTTCTTTTCTTTTTTCAAAGGATTACTATTACTGGTACTATATTAAACGTTCGTGCGAAGTGATCTACAATTGGACTAACTAAAACAATAAAAATTAATCTATCCATCCATATCCATATCCATAACATATATAAAAGCCGGAGTGAATGTAAGTGTTCATTTGAACAGTGCAAGATATAACGGTGGACATTACTTCCTACCAATTGTCTCATCCAACGGTTCCCTACATCTTGTCAAGAAATTAAACCCTAATGCATTTCTTTCTCTCATCCTCACTTCCTCAGTACCTTTCTTCTTCAGTCTTTCCTTTCAACATTTCGCCATTTCACCTCCTCAAGCTTCCCCTACCAATGGTTCTCCTTCTCTGTCTTCTATAATTCATCCCTTCAAATCTGCGACCCATGCAGACTTCAAATATTTGCACCTTAAAGAGTCATGTTCTGGGAAAACCGTTGTATAATGAGGTATAATTCGCTTAAATACTGGATGAAATCATTCACTAGAGATCGTTTCAAGTTACAAGGTTGCACGGCTCAAGGTTCGCTTTTTTGAGGTTATTAGTTACTCGAATTCTTTAATCGGTGGAAATTTGATCGAGTTTGTAGTTATCTATATAATATGGTATGATTCTATTAAATTTTTAAGGTGTAATTTTCCTTCTCATGTGTTCTCTCTCTTTATTTTAATTTGTAGATGACCAAAAAGGGTTGCGACCTATGATTTATTGAAGGTATCGCCTTCTGGAAATACTGGCTGGTTATGACGATGGTGGTTGTAGTGGCGGAGAGTTCACTCATGGCATTGACCAATTTTGATTGGGGAGCTATGTTGTTCTGAACAACTCGTCTATTGCTAAAGCTTCTTCTATTCTTGGAGATGATCGTATCACCATTTTTTATACAGGTTAGGGTTAATCTCTATTGTGTTCAACTGTTAATTATAGTACTTTTTGTTGTCTTAAGTGAAATTATGTTAGTTGTATATCTTAGTTCAGGTGGATGTTCACTGCCCCTTTTTCTTTTTAGGGTTTATTGATTGAATTGTCTTTTGGGTTTTATTGATTGAATTGGATTTATTTGATTTGGGTTTTATTGATTGAATTGAATTCAATTGAATTTGAATTAGGTTTGCTTCTATTACAATTATAGGCTCAATTCATTTCAAAACTGGTGAAAATATTTAGGATTATCATAGCTGCTCCAGCCTCCAAGGACTAAAGCAAAAGCTACTATGTTACTTTGATCTACAAGAACTGTAAGAATTCTTTAGGCTCTCTTCCTACCTATCACTTCTACTTTTAATTCCAAGTTCATTACTTTTTGTCAAATTGAATTGATTGATACTCTTATCTTAATACTTATCTTAAATTTGATTTGCCATTATGTATTTTGGAGTTTTAATTTAAATTTCATGGAATTATGTTTAGATTGAATTAGTAACCTTATTTTTGTTTGGTTGTTTGTATCATAGTGGAGAAAATGATGAGTTCTTATTTCTTTTAGCTTCTACTTGTCCTTGATGCTGATTATTTTTGCAGAAATTTTGTACCTTTTTAGTTTTTTGGTCTTCATTTTTTCTATGAAATGTAGTCTCGGTTTGTGGATGAAAATGCTCAACCAATTATAAGGCAAAATTCCATTCTAGATTCGTTTTTCGTTTGTTTGGATCGTTATTTGGAAAGTTAAAGACAAAAGGAAAATGGAAATACAAGAGAAGAATATATGGGAGTAGGGAAAGGAGGTAAGGAATGAGGAGGAAACCGAGTTTTCCCATCATTAAGAAATGAAACTGTAGTTCACTTTTAGTTAGATTATTTTCCATCATTTAGGAATGTATCTCTTTAAAACAGTGTTTTTCAAAAGTGGCTTATCTTGTAATTACTTTTAGTGCTCTACCATTTTTTCACCCAGATGCAACAACTTCACTCGAACGTCTGCAATTTGTAAGATTCACTCAATTTCAAAGGTCTGCGATTTGCTCTTAATTTGTTTATTGCTCTTAATTAGCTGCTATAACTTAATTTTATTCTTTAGTTTCCTTATTTTTAACTTATTTTCACTATTGTTACACTCTTAACTTGTTTGTTTTTTGCTCGACACTTCGACTACACTTCTATGTTTAATTCATCCGTTGAGAATTGCAGCTTAAAAGTACCTGAAACTGTGGTTTGTTGTATTAAATAGGTCTTACTTCGATTACTTTATCAGGAACTTCTGAAACGGTTATGTCCTGAAAGTGTTGTGCATAAAGTTCAAGGAGATGGGAAGGAGTCAGGGAGACATGACGTCGAAGCTAATGAAGTAGACGGTAAGTTGATCTATAATGAATCCATATTTTGTGGCTTATCCAATTTATGACATTCAATGGATAATTTTTAAAAATTCCAGTTCTCTTTCAGCTAAGCATCTCTGTTGATATTGTAGAATCTCCCATTTTCATTCATGTACTACGGATTTGGAATCTTATCTTGCGTTAGATGAACTGATGTCCAAGGTGAATGTGTTATCCTGATGTGCTTGTGGCAAACTTTTTGTCTCTCATGTTTATGAGAACTTTGGCTAAGGTTGTCTGGATATTGGATATTAGGATGTTATTTATATGGAATTTATCTTTGCATTCCATGTTTTAGGATGTTGGTTAGAAGACTTTCCATTTCTTTTCTCTTGTTTTGGGTCACTCGTGATGACATCTAATTTGCATAAGTTAAATTTAACCCTGTGTTTTATTTTATTTCCTTATCATGTTGTGAGAGTTACATTGTGCATCTAAATTGACAGCCAATTTGATTGAAATAGTTGATTATCTAACATACTTACTGCTATAAAGCCTTACGAAGTCCTTGACTCATAAAATTTATAACAATGTACGCATGTGGAACTTTCCTATTTGTTGTGGAATGTGTTTGGATCCTATAGGTTTTTGGATTACGCTTCCATTGTGTATTTACATTGAAAACAATCATAACATCATACAAGGAACTACCAATTTCAATGAACCATCTAATTTTACAATTTTGTTAAATTGTGCATGCAATTTATCCACCCTTTATATGACCATTTTTCTATATTTTCCATCTACCTGGATTATATAACTTTGAGGAAACTACATCCTTTTCTTTGTACTATTGGAACTAAAAAATCTTATATGAGCGACAATAACGACCCACTCATTCATTTGCTCGCTTCGGCTGGTACGGTTGGAATGTTTTGCATTTAATACTGGTGTGTAAAGTTGATACTATCAAGTTAGTGTTTTTGTTTGAGGGGGCATGCATGAATTATGATTCTTGTTTTCTATGCATGTAAGGTTACATTAGAAAAAAAGTTGTGTGTTATTGCTTACTAAAAATTTAAAATTGTTACACTTCAATTGTTATGCTAGCTGCCTTTTCTTATTATTATATATTTGTTATAAATGTATTGTTTCATCTATAAATAAGTAATGGTAACCTGAACTGAGTGAGGAAATTAAAGAGTGTAAGACAAGGTTAACTGCTCGTGTTCAGAAGTTGCTACTTTTTCTTCTATTGTTGAAGCAACTGGTGTAATAGCGTATTCCATACATTTTGTTTTCGGATAGGGTTGTCTGCTAGCTACTACAACTTTTTCTATACCAATATATCGTGCCATACCCGAATTATAAGGTTATTAGTATTCTTCTTGTCTTTGAGTAGTTGAGAATTGAGATAGACAAAATGCATCTAAGTCATTAATCGTGATTTGGAATAATGATCTGCCAATCTGACCCTCTTTTTTTGTATTCCTTTATAAGGGGATAGGAGCTGGAGCCACTGAAGTTGTAGGTGAGTTGTTGAGAAGAGGTAGAATCAACTTTTTGATTATATTCTGAAAAAATTATGAATTCTATCTATTGTGGTACTTCTCTAATGTAGAAATTTTATGTTTTTGATTTCTAATTGTTTAATTTATGTTTGATTTTGAGCAACCGACGACATATGTGGTAATTTTTTATACCAAACCCCATTCTTCCCTCCCTCTTTTGTGTAATTTCTCATCTAATTTTCAATTATTCATTTGTCTCTATGTTAATGCTCGTAGCTAGGCATCTGGCCATCTATCGAAATCGTGGGTTTAGCTGCTCAACAATGGTTTTCTTCTCTGGTGAGTCAATACTCTAATAGTAAATTTTCCTGTGGATTTTTGGTGAAATTAAGGGTTTTATACTAGAAAGAAGGTATCCCTCTGTTATTAGTTTGATGTTTTATTCATTAGGGGCATGAGAAATCAAGGGTATCCTTTTTTAGCTTAATGTCAAGAAAATATAAAATAGATGAAAATGTGCTCTATAGATCGGTTGTTTTTTTCCATGAAGATTATTGTCAGAGATTGTCTTAAACGACTCGACTCTGCTTAATACACGGAAGTACCACCGATTTACGAGTTAACATGAATAACTTGCTACTAGAAATACAATTAGTACTGCAAACTTGTGAAGGAAAATTCTTATTAGTGTACTATATTATGAATCCAAGTTCAATTATAATATCTTGGAAAACCAGTGAAGAGTTGTCATCCCTAAAAGGGGGTTGAAGCCTAAGCCGGTAGGACAACGCCCTAGAAAAACTTGAGATCAACTAACTCCCTATCTAAACCCCAAATAAAGAAGTAACTTACTTCTGATTACAAGCTCCTTATAGTAGGAGGGTGCTTATGTGAAGGTTTTTGCAAAAGTTATTTTCTATAATATATGATGGTTTCAGGTGTGAAGTCACTCCTTCCTCTCAAGTCCCTTGAGTCCTAGCTCTGTAATGTTGTAATGTTGAATTATTAACTGCTGGGTTAATTATTAACCAAGTTTTTGTTTATTTCTTTTATATTTTTGCAGATTTTCTTTGCTTCTTAGGGATCAAGCTTAGGGTATCATGAAGTGTTTCTTTAAACCCTATGTCAAGATCTCATCATTTAGTTAGTGGTTAGCCAAAATTTTGATACTATTATGTTGGTGATCGTCAAGGCTGAAATTGTAGTTTAGTTGGTTGAACGCTTTACTAAAGGAATTTTATTGCTCTAAAAGGTGTAAAAGAACGTATGACTCTGTTTAATTGGAACTACTACTCTAATGGATATTTCACTCTTTTCATTACCCACTTAACAAAGATTACTGCACAAACTATATATGACAAATTGAACGACAAAACGATATTTACCTAACGTTTGCATACTCATATTGGGGGGTGCGCGTTAGCGCGCGGTTTCGTCTGGCCATCTTAAAAAGCCAAAGTAAAAAGTTACTGTTCAAATGAATAGTAGATATCTAACGGCTCACATTCCTCCCAATCGAACGGCTATAACTCATTCCCTTTTCCACAACCCTAAAACAACTTTCATATTCAAGGTTCCCTTCACTGTTCTATGCCTTCGTTCCATGGCTCCTTCTTATCAATCTGCGACCCATGTTGTCCTCCTTCAATCTACCCAAAAAAAATTCGCCTTTGTTTGCTACCCATGTCTGAATGTTGATTGTTCTCTCCGGCATCAGGTTCTTTTCATTCTCTCTCTACTTCTCTTTCTCTCTTTGCTTTTCTAATTGCTGTCATGTGCTTTTAATCGGTGAACCTGTTGAAGATTTTAGTGTCTCTTTAAGCGTGAATTTGATGATCTACGATATCTTTATAAGTTTTGCTTTTTCGTTGCCAATGTTATTGAACATAGCTAACCACAAAGTTGATTTTATACTTCACAACCGGACCTTTTTACTCAATTTTGGAAAATTTTGATGTATGTGTGTGAATTTTAAGTGGATACTAAACTTTAGAGGGCAAACTTATCTCTTGATTCCTTAACCAAATTATAACTATTGCAAATGAGGTGGGTGGGTAATTTGGTTTGTAAAGTTATCAAAGATGGTCAACAAATTACATAACCTTATGGTATATTTACTTTGATTTTTTTTTTCCGCAGAAATATGTAGCTAGATTTCACGTGAAATGAGCAGGATGAAGGATTTTTATGGCTATTGGAGTGGAAATCAACAATTTTCATCAACACACCCATGCTCACAAGAGGTTTTGCCTGTTCTTTTGGTTTTGTTTGACATTTTTTAATGAGTTTTTTTTTCTGTGAAATTGATTGTGTTTTGGTAAATGTGCTTGTAGTAATGTTTTGAGTTGTAGAATGTGAGCTCATTGATCATCTTTGTGAATCTTTTGATACAAAGTATAAATTTGGATAATAAATCAATAGATTGTGATCCTTATTTAAAATTCAAACTTCCACTTTCCATTATTTGTTTTCAGTTGAGCAGATTTATGCCATTGTTTTAGTTGTTTATGAGTTTAAAATAAATGGACAAAGAGCTTCTTTGCTGAACAAGACATCTATTTCCATATCTATTACTATACTAAATTTTGAGCAACAATTATTGAATGTATGACAAGCATAGGCAATTGCAAGCATTGCTTTTTCTTAAATTACTAGATACTTTGTGACTTTCATAGTGCTATTGTACAAGGAGAGCTTTGGTAAGATGGGGAGTAGAGAAGGAAGTGGAGGTGTTAATTAAAACCACACATTATGAGTTGTTAGCCTTGAGAACTTGATGTTATTGGACTATGATTTCATATTAAAAACAAACATCTCTAAATCAAAATAAGCAAAGAGTATGTGATAGTAGGGGTGAGCAGAAAAGTTGGGTACCTGGTTCCAGACCCAGAACCGGTTAGGCACCGACGGTTCCGGAACTGGAACTGGAACTGTCTTGACTGGGTCTGGTATCAAATATTAGGAACTGGTTAGAAGTGGGTCCAATTCCGGGTAGTGAAATTATATACCGGTACCCACTGGATACCCGGTTCAACCGTTTTCCAAGAGCGAATTTTTTTGACATGAATGCATATGGGAATTTATGCTAAGACTTGAAGGTTTTTTAAAACTAACTTGTCAATGAAAGTATCAAATTATGTTATGTATGATGCTTATATTTAGCTAAACAAGAAAAATATAGCTTTTGAATGCAAATGGGTAGCGGGTACCTGGTATTGAATCGGCCAAATTGACCAAATAACAATCACTTAGACTGGGTACTGGTCAAGGAACCAGTCCCGTTGGTTCTTGCCCAATTCCAAAATTAAGGAACCGGTCCAACCGAACCGTCCGGTTTGTTCTGGGTACCTGGTCCAACCGGTTCGGTGTACCGGTTTCGAACAATATGACCGGGTACCCTGTTGTGCTCACCCCTAGTATGTGATGTTGTTCTATTGTACTAACCAGGCTTTTTTTCTCTCTTTTTTCTACTTTTGTTACAGATAATATTGTGATTATACAAATAATGGTGATTTGGGTTGTTTTAAAATTTATGAGTATGGGATGTCTGTGTTGATCTTTTAGTTATTTGATACTTGTTGATTAGCATTGCTTTTAGTCTTTGTGTTTGTGTCTCAAGCATTTGGTTATTATTGAAGCTTTTCTCAGATTAATCTGCATTTTTAGTGCCGGTTATGATGAAATGACTCAGAATTGAGTCTTAATTTTTTCACAGTTTTTACTTCTTTGTCCTCTTCTTCAGTCAATCGATTTAGATTTCTCTCACTACCCCTTTCCATCTCTGTCACATTACATGGCAGAACATAACTTGTGCTTTTGAAC
>CANSGD010000670.1:600000-765058 GCA_947645195.1 Patellifolia procumbens | reverse complement strand
GAGGTGGTGTTGAGGTCTGGGTTGCATCTGCATGGCCGGGAGATGCGTGCAGACCTTGGCGGTAGCGGCAACATTTGGTGGTGGGGCAGAGAAAAAAGCGCAGTGGCTGTGAGTGTTAAACATATGTGGTTTGGGTGGTGACAGCCCAAAGTAATAACTAACAAGGTTTATAAGTTTGTATTCCTGCAAGGTTCGCTGGAATAAATAAAGGTGCTTTATGAAGGTAATAAGTGAAGTTCCTGGTGGCAACAAAAAGAAAAAAGAACCAAATTACATAAGAGTATAATTAGGTTTCTTATGCCAAGGAACAAAGATCGTCATATGGTAAAAAATTGGAACTGTTTCTATGGAACTATGTTAGTGGAACTAATTTAAGAAACATGTGTCTAAAATGAGATATTAACCAAAATATATGTTTGTTCCAATGAATGGAATGTTTGTCTGTTCCTATTAATTTAGACAGACTTGTAACATGCGTGCAATGGTTTTAAGAAAGGAACAAATCTGTGTTTTAATCTAAAGGAACAAATAAAGTTGTTTTAGAAACAATTTCTCACGCTTAATGTTTTATGCAAAGGAACAATTGTTTTAAAACAAAGGAACAAGTAAATTTGTTTGTTCCTCTTATCTTATGCGTAAAATTAATTAGCACAGGCAATGGAGAAAATATAGGAAAAAGATTTTCAAAGATATTTTGGATATTGTAAAAGATATTTATTGTTTTAGAAAATTAAATCTTTTAATTAAAGAAAATCTTATTAAGGTGGTATTTGTTAGGAAAATATTTAGATAAGCTTTAAATTATTTTCTCTTGATTTTTTCAGTCAAAAATATCTTAAATGAATTAACAGAATTTAGGAAATCCCTTTTACCGGTATAAGCGTTTAGTTGAACGTGTATAATTAGTGGGAATAGTGGGATAATTAAATCTTGTTCCTCAAGGATAGGAACATACATGACAAAAATTAACTACTCGATTATGACATCTTCAGCCTTCGTTGATTAATTACGTGCATGTAGTGGGATAGTGTTGTTTGTTCCTCGAAGCAAAAAGACAAACATGGCTATCCTTTCTCCATGTTAACCCATGTTTGATATTTATGTTATTGGATGAACTGCTATAAAGGTTGTTCCAAAACTAAGTCATAGGTGTGTACGACAAAGTGATAATTGATCTAAAAGGTATTAATTTCCGTCATCACATATTGATTCGTTCTGCCCAAGTTCCAAGTTTTATTTCCATATGATTCATTGTTCCATTAGTGTTTAATGGGATTCTATTATTCTGTATTTTCAGTTGAGAAAAGAGTTGAAAGGAACTCTTGTAGTTAGAGTTTGGACCAAGAGTTTGAGTGAACTCCTGTAAAGTGTGAGGCTTTGAGTGAAGCAAGAGAAAGAGATAGAGAACTTCTATTTGAAGTTGGACAGGAACAAGTGATTAGAGGGACCGTAGTTGGGACTTGTGTTATCCGAGGAACTCAATGGTAGTAGTTTGTGTGGTTTTCTGTAACAAAGGTGTTTGGCCTATTATAGTGAAAGACTTGAGTTTAAAAATCCTTGTGGTCGAGGTCGTTTTTGCGTATTTCAGAATTTTCCTCGTAAAAATCTCTTGTGTCTTTCTCTTTTCATTGTTTTTTTAATTAAGAAAAAATCGTTCATTTCTGCTTATGATTAACCTCTTGTAGTGTTACTAAATAATTAACCTAGATTAATATGTAAGATTTGGAGGGTTTAATGCAAGTGATTTGGGGGAAAAACCCGTCCCGGGTTTTTAGTAAGTCATATGACAATCAAATGATGGTCAACGGCTATGATGACTTAGTCAATGGCCCCCAATAACATAGGTTTCCTCTTACGAGTTTTAATTTATATAAGGTTGTTTCTTTTGTTCCACAAAATTATAGTTATTTTTATTGTAAATGACATTTATGATATTTATTTCAACAAAAATCTTAAAAATATACTTAATCACTACAACACTATAAAACTCTATACTTTTCCTTTTAATCGTCCTAGAAGACTCCTATACACTTCTATTTTTGGACGCTGGACCACCAAAAAGTACAAAAAACATTCACCCTTAAGTGCCCCAAGAAAAATTGTGGTCAAAAGTGGAATGTTGTACTTTCATCATTCCTTGTGCCCTCTATTTGTACCATGAGTAAGGGTAAATTTGAAAAATATATATCTCCCGAACATAAAATGGGGTGGGGTGTTGCTAAAGTAGGGTCTTTTTGGGATATACAACATATAAATGAAATGTGTAGAAAAAGCAGAAAATTTGGGGCACTAAAAACGGAATACGGGAAAAAGATTATGGAATGAAGGGGTACCTCACTAACTCCTCTTACATCTACCTTTGTGCCTAAAGTATAATTGATAACCAAATAACAACCGACCATCTCCCCACTTCGTTCTCGATCAACTGTATAAGGGTCTATAGGACGGATAGTATCTATATGGTTGCACGCAAAAATCAAAGGGAGTGAATTGAATTTTTATATTGCCTTTTGTGAGGATTTGTTATGTTCACTTCGACACATACTATTCTTATACATTTAAAATATATATCTAGTGAGGGTTGATAACATTCGTTGTCTCAATATATAGTTCCCATGTATCTTCCTTTTATAACTTACGCAATTGTAGATACTCTAACTTGATGTATGTTGGCAAACGTGTTAATACTTTTTGGTGACAACTAAGAAAAACAGGCGTATATCTACAATAATTCTCAAAACAAAGACGAAGCGCAAAGAAAAGGCTTAAATCATTCGTAAACATGAGTTGCTCTCATAAGAACTTGTTGAGTTCATGGTAAATGGGGGGCCGTAAAGATAAGTTCAGTTCAGTAAAAAATAAGTAGTGCAAAGAAGAAAAATAACATGAATCAGTAAAAAAATAAGTTCAGTTCAGTAAAAATAAGTTCAGTTCAGCAAAGAGAAGTTAGATTAGTGAAAATAAGATCAGTTCAGTAAAAGATATGTTGGTTCAGTCAAAATAAGTTGAACTAACGAGATTTCTAAGAGACCGCCTAATTTTAAATTCAAATTGGTAACAAAAGATAAGCAATAGAGGAGGGGTATGAAGCATGGGATTGAATAAAGTGATGGGCTTTTTAATAAAATGATGAGATTAAATTAGTTTTTTAATTGTAATATAAAGTTAGACCGTCTCTTTTAATAACTTTTGGTTAAACATATCAGTAACTTTCAATGAAAATAAAATGGTGGGGGAAAAAGTCTTTAGGAGGAGTCCATATCGGACCCTTCGTGAATGAGTTCGGTTGGAGTTGGATTGGCAGGTGATGGATAAAATATTTACCTTGATTTCATCATGTTGGTTTGACTACCGAAAAACAAGAATGGCAACAAGAAAAACAACAACGAACAACGATCAAATCCTCTAGGCGTGTTGGAAAACCTTTCCCAAAATCAATATTCGACCCCATCCGAAACAGGGCGTTCTTATAATTCAATCCGAGATACCCGAAGAAACGGTGAGTGTCACGCTCGTATGAAACTCCCCCCCTGGGCAGAGCAAATCTTGCTGTGATTTTGTGTTTGATGAAGAATAATAGAGAGGACCTTGAGAGTGGTTTTCAGAGAATGATAATTTCAGAATATGCATTTCATCAATGGTTCCTACCACGTATAATGCACGTTACTTGAACAGAGAACCGTGCAAAACCACTCAAAGAGCATAAAACTGTCATTTAAGACGTCCAGAAATCGGCCCTAGTCGCGACCTTAATGTGCTGGAGTTTGTATCCCGTATGTGAGTAAAACTCTAAGTTGCTTCAAAATAATGTGAAAGTTTGTAGATCCATATTGAAAGAATAATAGGTGAAAAATGGGTTTATTAATAAATATCTTTTTACCACCTATTGACTTAGTTCTTGAGAAGCTTTTGTGCTTTGGGCTCTTGGTTGGAGCTTGGAGCTAGTTCCTTCCTGCTTGCTTGCCTTTACCGCCCTTGTTCCGGATTGGGTTGGGCGTGAGATTGGGAAATAACTTAATAACTAATTTTTTATTAAATACATCCCCGAACAGTTTTATTGGGTGTGATAGGAATCGTTAGTTCCTGTTTTTGCTCCTGACTGCTTCCGCATCTAGCCGTTAGTGGACCCTTCTACCATTCCATTACTGCTTCCCCATAACTCCACTTATGACCGTTTAGTCCCATGAACTTAGGATTCATCAGTTTCCAGTTCTTCTCGGTTTCTATATATATGTGCTTTTTGGCATTTGTTTTTGTATAGGGCAATTTTCATACTCGTATCACCTTTTTTACTCTTTCTTTCTGGGCAATATTAAAAATTTAGAATGTCTCTTCGTTCGACACAGGTGAGTTTGTATCGTGTTACCCTGGAGATTGGTTTGTGACGAGTCTGTGTGTTCGTAGCGGGCAATTTCAACTTTAAGACAATGATCCTATCACGCAATGATTTAACACAGCTAAGTTTATATTTTTACCAGTCCATAGTTCTTACAATCTAAGGTTGAATTTTTAAAAGTTTTGTTTACTGTTTTTATGGCTGGTGCTCCGTTTGTTGTTCCTCTTAAAGTTGTCAACCCACTAAGTTCCTGATATGTCAAAATTAGACCATCTTGATGGAAAAAATTATATTATGTGGTCTGATAAAATAGATTTCTTTTTAAGGCAAATTAACGGTAGAACACTGCTTAACTATTGATGCTATACCCCCAAATGCAGTTAGGGTTTTTGAAAAGATAATAAGTCTTTTAGGGGAATGTTATTGAATTATGTTATTTATCCTTTATATATGATTTATAGTAAGTCGAAAAAGGCTAAGGATATTTGGGATGCTCTTAAACTTAAGTATGGACTGGATGATTTTGGAACTAAGAAATATGCTTGTAGTCGTTAGTTTAAAATTCAATATGACTGATGACAAGCCTGTTTTAGACCAAGTGCATGACTATGAACATTTGTGTGCTGAACTTGTTGCTGAAAGTATGGACGTTCCTGATTTATTTCAAGCTAATTGTCTTTTAGAAAACTGCCACCCTCTTGGGAAACCTATGTTCATTCTCCGAAACACAAACAAAAGGACTTTACCCTTCATGAATTGGTGCCACATAAACATTGAGGAACAAAATCGGATTCAGACTAAAGGAAAGACAAACCATTCTTCCACTTTAGCAAACCTTATTGAGTCCTAAAAATGTCGGAAAGGGAAAAGGGTAAAGGTCAGAGCCATTAACAAGGTACTAGGTAGAATGGTGATGAGTTTTAGGGAAAGAAGCAATTTCGGAGCAACTGGTATGCTTGTATGGTAAATTTGGATATGTTGCTAGGGATTGTAAAAACAAAACAGATTTCTTTCAATATTGTTGTCTACACACCAAAAAGGGAACGGGCCTTTGATGTTACCCTTCCTTCCGATGACATTATTGCTGCTGTGATGGGGCAGGTGAACAGGGTTAGCAACATTTCTGAATGGGTCGTAGTGATTGAAGGTACTATGCGGGATCTACTTAAACAAGAAAATGTTTCCAAACCTAAGATAAGGTTTCAGTAGGAGAATGTGTCTTTATGGGCAACTCGAAGCATTGGCAGTGTCTTCGGCAAAGAAAAGGTTTTTCTGAGAAGTTAACTTTGGGAAAAAACATTACTTAGCAGAATATGTACATGTACAAAACATCACAGAAGCCTCATTTCTGGTGCCCCTGTGACAATTCACCAATTACCCCCCTTTTGAATGCGACAAACTTGTATTAACCCAGAATTAGGTGATTTTGTGGGTAAAGGCGTTGTAATGTTGGACTTTTGTTTTTGATCGTCGTGTCATTGTGTTTTCAAAACCATGGCCCCCATTAACAGTGGGGGGTTTTCTTCTTGTATATTTTAGACTAGGTCATGTGAATGTTGCATCCATTAAAACTAAAACAACTTAGTCTTATTTCTGAATTTAACAATACCTCTTTTGACTAAATGTGCAGTATGTGTGTAACTAAACATTTTTCCCCCCCCAAAAAAATTGTTTCTTGATCCTCTACCTTATTAGAACAAATCCCACGCTGACTTAGGTGACTTACAGAACTCTGACGAGTAGGGGAGAAAGATATTATATTACTTTTGTTGATGACTTCTCACGTTATACTAAGGTACTTGATAAGTACGAGGATAAGACTGAAGAAAAGTTTCTTATTTATAAATAAATGAAAACCAATTAGACCTTAAGATAAAGAGAGCGAGATCTTATAGGGGTGAAGAGTATGATAGACTTCTTATGGTGTGAATCAAGTAGGATCGCGCAGGTTGACCCTATAGACAAAATGAATAGCTGAGCAGAAAAATAGAACTCTTAAGGATATGATGAATGGTATTCTTAGTGGAGTACTACTAAC
Source organism: Patellifolia procumbens (assembly GCA_947645195.1). Lineage (NCBI taxonomy): Eukaryota > Viridiplantae > Streptophyta > Magnoliopsida > Caryophyllales > Amaranthaceae > Patellifolia > Patellifolia procumbens. The sequence continues at coordinate 758,684 of CANSGD010000670.1, read as the reverse complement.
ATGAGGCTGCTGCTACCTTAATATGTGCTTAACAAATTCCCCATAAATGTTAGATAAGACTCCCTATGTGTTGTGGTCCGATTTTAAACCCTAATTTGGGTTACCTCAAAGTGTGGGGGTGCTTGGGAAAAATAGGACACCTAGCCCCGCAAGGGATAAGATTGAACCTAAGAACTGTAATGAAATATTTATTGCGTATGTTTTGGGAGTGTTTTAAATTGACCTCTTCTTTAGGATACTTATGCATTGGTCTATTAGAGTCAAGGGATGTAAATTACTGAAGGGTGTTTTCCTATGAGAGTAAGTGTGCCTTCATGTTTGCCTGTTGCATCTCTTCCATATTGCATCATAACATTGCATCATCTAGTGGGGCTATCACCCTCGAAGGGATAAAAGAACTAGAACTGAGTCTAGTTATGGACCTGACTTCATTGTATCTTTTCCGCTGAAAAAGGTTTTTAGATGACCATCGTCCCGTTCTTATGCTGGAAGAGAACCCTAGAACATTTGAGGAGGCCATAAGATCTGATGACTCTAGTTTTAGGATGATGAATAAGGTGAAATTGAAAATGAGTAACAACTCTTGGATTTTGATGAGACCTTCATAAGGGTTGTAAGGCTTTGGGTATTAAGTGGATTTTTACTAAGAAGTGCAAAAGTCCCGTTAAGGACCCTGGACAAGTATAAAGCTAGACTTGTAGTTGGAGGACATCACCAAAAAGAAAGTTTCCGACTTTTTGATGCATATTAAGTGATGACCAAGGTATCCACAATCCGAACGTGGTTTCACTTAAGTCGATTCCTGATCTCTTTATCAAATGGATGTGAGTACTTTACCATTGAATGGTGAGATAAATGAAGAGATCTATATGAAGCAACCTAAAGGATGTGTTGTTCCTTCACAAGAGGACAAGGTATGCAAACTTATTAGATCTTTGTATGGTTTAAAACAATGGTATGATAAATTTCATCAAACTATTGCTAAATTGGGTTTAGTAAATGATTATGATGTTTGTGTTTATTTCCAAATAGATGATCTTGATTATGTATTCATATGATTGGACGTGGATGATATGGCAATTTTTGGAACCAATATAGACATAGTGAATGCAACTAAAGGTTCCTAAATTCTTGTTCCGAAATGAAAGGATTTAGGAGAGGCAGTCAATATTCTTGGATAAAGTTACTAAAATGTCATATGGAACATCTTTAAATCAACCTCATTATAATGAGAGAAAATCTTAAATTTGTCTGATGTGCAATATTTATGTGTTCGAGGAGAGACTCCATATGATTCTAGTATTCATTTGAAAAAAAATGAAGATATAGTATATGAGGTATCCTTTAAAATTATTGGTAGTGTAATGTTCTTGATGAACTATATGAACACGATATAACTTGCCCCGGTAGTAGATTAGTAGGTATACTCACAATCCCTGTCAGGGCATTAGGTGCCCTTGATTAGGTTGTTGAAAAATGTTAAAAAGCACTATCAATTGGGGTTTGCATTATCGAAGAGCACCTTGTTTTCTAGAAGGATTTTGTAGTGCTAATTGGGAGTCGGATAAGGATGAGATTCAATCTCCCCGTGGTTTTGTTTTTCACTCTTACTGGTGGGGCAGCTATGTGAAAAAATCATCAAAACAAACATGATAGCCCAATCCTCCATAGGATCTGAGTTTTAAGTGCTAGGGGTGGCATGGGGGGTAGACGAATGGTTAAGGAGTTTACTAGATGATGTTCCATTACGGGGAAGTAAAGCTCCTTGAAATTCTATGGGTGTCCCCCCCAAGATACAATTAAGGTCGCGAATAATCAAAATATAATAGTGAAGCGAGCATGTATTAAATTGAGACATGATAATGTTAAAGATCGAATTGGTAAAATGTAATTTCTCTTTCAGGTTTATTAAATTCGGCCCCGAAGATGTGGAGGTCTCTCACGAAAGGCCTTTGTCGAAAAACATTTCCCAAATCAACAAACCGAATGGTGTTTAAAACATGTTATGGAGTGAATTATGATGGATACCCCTTCTTAGGATTTCCTAAGTTCAAAGGTCAAAGTAAGTTATAAAATATTTCAAAATGTTGTCTTACTACCGTTTCTATGTGCCTGCGTTCCGATGTTGTGTTTGTTTAAACTGAGGGATGTGTAAGGATGAATAAAATTCTCTTCATGAATTCCTCGCATTTATAAGGTGGTTTGGGGGCATACAAACTTGATGAAATGACCTATGTGAATGTCGAGTTGTACCCAATCCCCCCATCAGATCCACAAGAGGGACCGGATAAGGATCCCATTCATAATCCGACATTGTGGGGCATGTATATTATATATATGAAGACGTTTCTTTTAACGAGAAAGGTTTAGTGCCTGGTGGCGATTATGAATGTGAGGTATATTCCCCGAAAATCTATCTAATCTGGCCGTATGATGCATTTGTATGCACTGGGTATCAATTCAAATATTTGAGGCATTCAATCTTTGGGGCTGAATATCTAATGCCCGGGGGGGGGGGGCCCCTATGTTACTTTTCCCGTGTTACTTTCCCGCTTTTCTTCCCAATCATGTGGGGGATTGTTGGAGTTTGTATTCCGTATGTGCGTAGGCTAAGTTGCTTAGAATGGGTGAAGGTTGTAAATCCATAGGAAGAATAATAGGTGAGTGATGGGTTTATTATGCATTATCTTCCCACTAGCAATAGACTTGGTTCTTGAGAAGCTTTTGTGTTTGGGCTAAGTGCACGCGCCGTTGCGCAACGGCCCCCGGTGGTGGTGTAGACCGTGGGCTTTGGGAAATAACTTAACTTAACTAATTTTATTAGAAAAATCGACGAACGATTTTAATGACTATTATCCGAATCGATCGATTCCTATTTTTGCTACAGCTGACTGCTTCCACCATTAGTCGTTAGTGGACCGTTCCCCCTTCCCATTACTGCTTTCCTCACTTAACTTTGCTATGACCGTTTTCTCTCATGGTCCCTTGATTCGTCAGTTTCCGCTGGGGGCCAGTTTCTATAAGTACGTGTTTTCCGGCACTGTTTTGACACACAGAAAATTTCCTCCTCATCTCTCATACGCTCATTCTTTCTGGCCCTGAAATCGTTCTCAGCCTGTCTACATAGTGTGGGGGGGGGGATTCAGTGTTTGATTACCGGGAGGTTGGTGTGGTAAGTGTGTTCATAGAACATTTGCGGCCCTAGGGCTATGATCCTAATACTATGGCAAATTTACAGCTAAGTTTATATTTTGATTAGTGCCTTCCCCCATAATGAACTTTGCAGCATCAACAAAACATTTTCTCGCACACAAGTCGCGACGAGCTAGTTACAGGCCGCGACCCCCCTCTGCCTCCTCAATTAGCTTGGTTTTCTTGCCCACTTCAAATGGTATGAAGACTTTGTTGTTTCCTTCCCAACCAAGCAACGAGTGCATATTTAAATCAACATGAGCAATGACATGCATGTAAAAAGTAATTAAAGTTAACGTTATATAGAATAAATCAAACAAAATAAGATACAATAGCCAACACAAATATCGACCATTATTAGGTCCTAGTGTTAGATATCACCGTTCTCCCTCGATTTTTCGCACATTTTTACAATGGTGGGGCGTAGAGCTGGTGATGAATAATTGAATAATGTTGGTATATACCAAAAATCAAAACACTTCTTGTGGTGCTGCCTCTTCTTTCCATCCATAATTATGCTGAAGTTGTAGTAGAAACCATGGAGCTTCGAGCTCCGGTGGAAGCTCTTTGGTTGCTTTATTAGAAAGAATAGTTTCTTTTTCACTTTCTCAACTAACTCTGTTTTTATATCAAGAAATCATGATACTTTCTCATGGAACACAAAGATTACCTCATCCTTTAAAAGTGGTGATTCCGACTCTCCACGTAAACTAGTCGATGAAATGCCAATAAGAAATTTGGTAACTTGGAGGTGTATGATTTACTGGATTTGGTAAGAATCACATGGTGGCCCTCGCTCGATGTTCGATGTTATGCCTAAAAAGAATGTAGTTTCATGGACTGCTATGTTAAGTGGGTATATTGGGTGTTCTAAGTTAGATGAAGCACGTCGTTTGATGGATGAAATATGTGGGGAAATGAAGAACAAGCATGTTTGTTGGGATATAATGTTAAATGGGTATATAAAAAGTGGAAGAATTGATGAGGCTAGAAAATTGTTTGATCAATGCCCGCTATCGAAATGTAGGTCTTTATAATAGAATGTTGGTGGTTATGTCCATATGGGGTGTTGAAGAGGCATATGAACTATTTTCAAACATGCCTGAGCGTGATCTAGCATAATTAGTTAATATGCTAAGTTATTTTTACAAGACGGGGTTAATAGGTGAGGCGAAAATCCTTATTTGATGTTCTTCTGTTTGAAAAGGATGCACAAGCTTGGACTGCTATGATCCGAGATTATATACATTATGGTATGGTTGATGAGGGTTTAGAAGCTATTCTATGCAATTGCAAATCAAGACGTTGTTTGCATGGAACTGTGTAATTGGTGGGTTTGTTGAGAATGGTAAATTCAAAGAGGCTTCAGATATGTATGAAAGGATGCCAAAGACGAATATCATTTCGTCAAATTTAATAGGGGTGGGTTTGTGCTAGACGGAGATATGATGAATGCTCAAAAATTCTTCGACAAAGTCACTTGATTCATAAAGATACTACATCATGGAATACACTAAACTACCAGTTTCAAACGTTGGGAAGCTTTGTCATTGTTTGCCAAAGATGATAAGATATGGATTTCGTCCTGATCCTTGGCCTAGCATTGGCGTGGCATCTATGCGCGGTTCCCTTTTTGGCATGGGTTGGTGGGGCTATCCATCTACAAACAATCAAATTGAGTTATGTACAATATGTATCAGTTTCTAGTTCACTTATATCTATATACATTCTAAATGTGACTTATAAATAATGCTGCTATGTTGACTAATGCTTATGGAATATCGAGATTCTGTGACTTGTTTCATCATGATGGGGACATTCTTGCCTATGCATGGATCTGCATGTGGGCTTTCGAGCTTAACTCTTCTATGATTCAATCAGGCTGTAAACCTAATCATATTGGGGTTCGCACTCTTGACAACTGTACTCATTCTGGAATGCAATTTAAGAGGAGAGAGGCTATCTTTCAAGTCTATGAAAAACGAGTGGAATATTACTCTTTCAATGACTAATATACTTGTATGGTTGATCTGTTTGGAAAATCTGGCATATTGTTTGAGGCATATGTAATTAGTTCAACTTTAGCCGTTGGATATTTTTATCTTATGCATGGGAATGACCTTTTGCAGCTATTGTAAATTACATGGAAATTTTGAACTTTAACAAATAACCGTCTCTCAGAAGATTTTAAATAACAACCCCTCCCTCAGATACCTTCATTGTCATATCAGGCATCTATGCTGCAAACGGCTCGTGGAATGTTTTGGAAAAATGTTAGAACATTTATGAAACAGTGGGCCCTGAAGAAAGTAGTTTGATATGATTGGATAGAATAGGGATCAATCTGTAATTCTGTATATAATGATAGGTCTCATCCAAAAACAGTTTTTCCTGAGAATCTCTGTCATAATAAAAGAATGAAGTAGCATAATGATATGATTTTAGTTGGATCATGGTTGCATTATGCTTTCTTCTGTCACTTGGTTAAGTAACTTATTATTGTGCTCAAGTTCATTATAATTGGCAGTATAAGATATGCTTAGACTGAGTGGGCAGTATTTTCAAATGATTTGTACCTATGATCTCCCCACCCACCAAACCACCTCTAGAAAAGATTAATAAATACAAGAAGAACAATAAAAATTAAGGGGTTCCGAAGAAAGATGTAAGAAAACTTGCACTTGCTTTTATGCCTAGCTAGTATTTAGGCCGGGCGATCTTTCTAATTTATCTGTATTATAATATGGCATTTAAGACAACTAAAATTTGGTGTAGAAAGATGTTAGTAAATAATTAATTAGTAGTTTTATTCGTAATTACAATTTAAATATTGTAACTTAATTATTGTTATTCATTGAAAACATATAATATGGTTATTACTATTGTTAAATGAACCAACAATGTGTCGCGCAATGGTTAGAGCATTTGTCTTCCATCCTCCAAGATCACAGGTCGAAGCTTATCATGGACAATTTGCACTTTTTTTATGAGAATAACGTTGATAAAATATTGTTGAAAAGAAGGAAGAGTGACACGTAGCAGATTGCAATCTATGCTTACGCTTTTAATATATATGGGTAACAAATCTTATTAATTAAATGTATCATATATATGCAACAACCATGCAATGACCATGTTGAGCCGGATTTTCGCCAGCAATGTCATCCAATTTCAAAATAATTGCCTAAAAAAACACTCTTAACTTTATGGATAATACGTGGGTTAGTTGGTAATCTCATGGAACTAGTATCTAAGATATACTCAATTTTATTTACGTGTTTTATTACTTTTTACACGCCAAACATATAGTACTCCATACGCACTTTATTCCACATGCAACAAAGATTTATTGCAAAAATTATACAAGTATTTGCTTCGATTGATTACCTAAATATTATTCTTATATTTATCAAAGAGTGTATCTCCCTGTAGTTCGGCACGTGGCATGTGATGGCACAGTTTGACATGGCGCAACTGTGTTTCCACATCACGCTGTTTTGGACAACTAAGGTGTAGAATTATTACTTTTATATTATGATTTTCCTATCAGTCTTAGGATTTGAACTCAAGATTATATTCTTATATATTTACACATCTACTATTGGGGCACACGAATTAGGTTCAAAACATAATCAATTTTCAATTATATTAACTTCCCTACCTAATAACATTTTAAAAAAACAACCAATTAGAAGCCTTGCACACCATTCTTCTTATAACTTCTTTTTCTTTTAGCTAGTGACCCAATTGTTTGAAAAACCACTACTCTACCACTATGTCACACCATTTCTTGCTATCAATCTACTGTTTAAATACTAAATCCTTCTACTTTAGAAATAATTTATAATAATCACATCCTTTATTGTTACCAAACTTCATATCTGAGTTCAAAATGATTTTACTTAAAAATAATTTTTTAAAACGCGACATAATAAGTTTGGTTTTATCTCCCCACCTCGACTTCACCTCCCATACTATTTAAGGACCCCGCACCCTAATAGTCGCTTTTTGGTGCTTCCAGGAGCACGGGCACTGTGCTCCCGGGATGACGTCGCCATCTCCGGCGCTGACATCATCCATAGTCAGCAGCAACGAAGACCCAAAACTTCAAACCCTAACAGCACTACAAAGAGCATGTAGTAAACATTGAAAGAACAAAATGAAAAGAATATTTACTTAAAACGAAAAGAACATAAATCAAAAGAACAACAATACTTTTTTTTGAAAGAACAAAATACAAACTTCAAAGAACAAAATACTTTTATGTGAAAAACAGTTAGAAGCTTTCAAATAACATACAAAAAAATACATTGTACCAGTTTTTAAAGAACATTTACTTAAAACAAAAAGAACAAACTACGAAATTTCAAAAAACAAAATTACTTTTTTTACAAAGAACAAAAAATACAAATTTCAAAAAACATATATTTACTAAAAATAAGTTTAAAACTATTAATTTTAATAGAAGATTTCCTTGAAACATAAAGAATAAAATACGAAAATTCAAAGACAAAATGATATTTCATAAAAAATAACACTTAGACCTGGAAGAGCATAGCGGCATTTCAAAAGAACAAAACGAATGACCTGGGAAGAGCAATAAGACAGATCTGAGAGAACATCATTCAAAAATTCGAAGAGCATCTGGGTGTTCAAGTTGTTCATCGACGTTGCGGCGTTCCTGCAGTCGCCTGAAGTTTTAAGGAAGGAGGAGAAGGTGGAGAGAGTGGTGGAGCGCCGGAGCTTTCGCCGAATGGGGTGTTGTTGCCGGAAGTTTTGTTGAAGGCGGAAAGGAGAGGAGTATATAGAGGGGTTGACGGCCGGCGGAAGGCTTGGTGTGGCCGGCAACCGTCGATTTGCCACGCGCCACGTCACCCCGGTGCACGGAGCACCGAAAAATTTTCACACCCTAACACGACTTTTTACATTACAACTTTTGTTATTGCACATCCACCACTATGACAATCATACCCTACTGCCACCACCACCACCATTTTAAAAAAATCTCCGATTAAAGATAATATAAACAAATAAAATAATACGGTAAAGAATCTTTAAAAACAAGACATGCAAATTAAGAAAAGAAAACATTACAATCTAATCGATCTATCATCTTGGCTACATTAATAAAGTGAGAACTAGTAAAGTGATGATTTGGACGAATATCAGTTTCAAATCATAAATACATAACATCAATATAACTTCTATGATGCCTACATTAATAAACAAGCACACAAAGACAAAACAATACGTTTTTGCTGATTACACATTTTACAAGCTACAGCTTCAAACACTTGCTTTAATTTTTATACAATCATTTCTTGCATTCTTTCCAATATGTCACATAACCTAATAACCATATGGTATTTGCTGATTCCACGATTGATAAGCAACAGCTTCATACCGACGGTTTGTCGGCTACAGCAAGTTTTTATTATTATTAAAACTAAAAGAGGGAGAAATTCTTAACAAAATTAGGGCTTGTTTGGTTACTCAAAACAAATGGAGGAAATTAAATTAATGTGAATTTGCAAACAAGGTAGTTATTTGGTTGGATTGAAAAATGTGGAAGTAGAAATTCATGGAAATTTGGATTTACCATAAAAAATGTTAGATTTAATTCCTACTACCACTTGTTCAATGAAAATTCCATAAATCCTAAAATCCACATGACAACCAAACAATTTAGAGGGGCTTCAGTGGGAATTTCGCAAGGGAACTAATTTCCATGAAAAACAAATTCCTGTAAATTTAATTACATCAACCAACCAAACGAGCCCTTAGTAGTAAAGAAGCTGTGATTGGACTTTTGTTGATTTTTGGGAACCAGATAATGCCAAAAGTGTTGGCTTTTCTGCAAAACTACACACCAAGAATTTCTAGAAGATATAATAATGACATTTAAGCAGCAAAGTTTTAGGCTTTTTAAGTCACTATTATAGATTATTATTAACATAAATTAAATGTCATGGGGGCTGACCCAAAGTTTTAGGCTTTTTCTATTCCTATTTTATTGCCTGGATTCTTCTGGGAAATATGGTTTACTATTTTTGTATTACATGACAATAAGTACTTTGGGCCTGTTCTTTTCAACACATAAGTTCAGTCCTTATAAGTTCAGATAAAGGTCTATAAGGTGGCGAATAAGGTCTAATAAGGTCTAATAAGGTCGAATAAGGTCGAATAAGATTCCCTAATAAGTGTCGTAATAAGGTCGAATAAGGTCTAGTAAGCTCTAATAAGTTCTAATAAGGATTTATAATAAGGTTCTTATATATTTTTTATATAACAGCATTATTATTATTATTATTATTATTATTATTATTATATAAAATTTATTATTATTATACTCATTGGGCTATCATCGTTGCTTGTTGTACGCTTGAGAATTTTATTCGTCTACATGAATAAGGGATATCGACTTTTATGGATTGTCGTTTATAAATGAACACTAAACTATTGTAGTTGGTAGTTGTTCTTGAAGTTATTGATATGCATCTTTTAAGTTTACCTCCGTAAAAATTTATAATTAATAATAACAATAACAATAGATAATGTAACCTAGACCAATAATAATAGATAATTATAGTAATATAATACTAATAATATAATAATTTGAATATTAATAATATAATAATGGAGTAGTATTAATGATAATAAAAATTAACATAATAATAAAAATAGTAATAACAGAGTAATTATTATTATATTAGAGATAAGAAATGACCATAATTATAATGGTATTAGTATAAACAATGATAATAATAATAAATAATAAATAATGATAATTATAAAATAATAATAACAATAATAATAATAATAATAATAATAAATAAATAAATAATAATAAAAATAATAACAATAAGGTTAAATAAGGTCTAATAAGGTCAAATAAGGTGTAATAAGGTCGAATAAGGTCGAATAAGGTTTCCACAAGGCGAATAAGGTCTAATAAGGTCTAATAAGGTCCAATAAGGTCCAACAAGTTCAGATAAGTTCAGATAAGTTCAGATAAGTTCCGATAAGCAAAAATAAGTTGAAAAGAACGGACCCTTTGTTTGATAGTTGAACACTATAAATTGAATTATTATAAATTGAACATCATTATAAGCAGTGGTTGATTTACATTAGAATAAATGAGGTTATTCGACCCCACTTGAATTGATAAATTATGAAATTTTTCTTGAAGAATTTATTTATTTTGGAAATTATCTTACAAAATTGACCTTTTGACCCTGATAAAATCATTAACAATTATATTTGACCCTTTAAATAAATTTAAGGATCTGTCACTAATTATAAGAGTTATTTTTAATGACAAACCAAGCCTCCACACCAAACCTAGTTCAACACCATAAGCGAAATTATTGTAAATTAAACACCATCATTAAAAAAATTTATATATCACAAACCAAACCTCCATAAAACGGAATTAGTTTAAACTGAACACCATTATGGGAATTATTTTATTTTTCGTCACCATTTCAGAAAAAGCGTTCTATATTAGGTGTTTTGTCATAAAAAATATTTTAAAAGGTGTTTTTCACAAAACTAATAACATAGGGTGTTTTTTGACAACAAAATCCCCGGGAAATAATCTCCCAAACAAAGGAAATATGTGTGATTGCCACCTTTCACAATTTAAAAAATGTGTATTAAAGTAATCAACCATTTAAGTAAAAGGCACCAACTTATGCTTAATACACCATAAAAAAAGACTCCAAAAAGATTAGGGGTTGTGCCCCTCTTTAGCACCAAAAGGAAACACCCACTCGCATATGGTGCGCACAAACTCTTATAGTCTTGGGTGAACCCGGTCCACATTAAAAATAGTGTAGACTCAATACCTCCATCTTCCTCACAACAACTACTAATATGTATCCCGGCGAAGATGCCCGCACCGTGGTCGAATTTCGACGCGACTATGGCGGTGCGAAGTCCGTAAATCTCTTTCTCTCGCCAATGTCGCCATCAATGAAGCATCAAGCTCATCGAGGCGTCGATTACAATCCATGGCTTCTCCGTCATCTATCGTCGCCTGCTCCCTGTCCCGGAGACTACATTCGCGCAACCAATTTGCACCGCCATAGTCGCCGGCAAACAAGCCACCACTGCCTAGAATTTTCGAATAAATTTCACAATTTCTAGGATCCAAATTCAACAATGCGAGCAAAAAAGGTGAACCCAAGCATAAAAACGCTTCCTTTATGATTGAATTTCATTAATTTAAGCGTTTTTCACAAATTGGAACGTTAACTACCCCAATTAACACTCAAACAAATCGAGTTGGGGAAAATTTAGTGTTTTATTTTGATAATAAAACCCTAACTTTTGATTACAAAACCTTAACTTTTAATTGGTTAACCTTAATTTTTAATTACAAAATATTAACTTTTACTAAAGAAACCTTATTTTCATTCATAACACTTAACTTTAATTAAGAAACCTTAACTTTAAATTACAAAATCTTAACTTTTGCTAAAGAAACTTTAACTTTTGGCGAGTACATTTAACTTTGGAAAAATTGTTTTTAATAAGTCAACCTTTATACCATCCTCTAAAATTAAGTTCACTTTTTGATTATTCTGGAATAAGTTAGCTTGTAGATGTATTAACTTTTAATGAGTTAAAGGACGGCTACTTTTAACAGCAGGTAATAATTTTTTCCTCTTTCTTTCCCTTTACCACCTTACGCCTATAATCATAATCAACACCACCCTCGATCCCAAACACCACCCCAACACCTCATTTAACTGATTGAAAGTTAATACCTATACAAGCTTAACATTCCGAGAATAACCAAAGGTGAACTTAATTTTAGAATATGACATTAATGTTGACTTATTAAAAACAATTTTTCTTTAACTTTTGGCAAAAAAACCTAACTTTTGGGGGCTCGTGCTAGTCCACAATAAAGTTAGGGTAGACCAGGTCTATATTAGACTTACATTGTGGTGCAATGGTTTTGAACTAAATTTGGCAAAATAATTACTTGAATTAAGTAGTAATTGCCTTAAAATGCCCCTAAATCTAGCCATAAGTTTCACTATCATATTGCATGGGGTTCGTATTGTCTTAAACTATAAAGATCGTCTTCAGCGAAAAAACACGGTGAGAAATCTGGAGACTCAATTCCTGCCTTCATGCAAGAAGATAGACACATGTATAAAGAGAGAGGGAGCGAAAAGAGGACTAAAGAGAGAACTACTCGTTCAGTATTTTACCAAAGAAACCACATCAGAGGAACAAGCAATAATACATGCAATGGCCATCTCCAAAAACCAATCAAGGCCTAAATGGCACAATATGTCTTCATAATTTTCGACCCGAGATCATGAAAGTTTCTGCCGAAGAGAATAGAGCTAAACGATCTTGGTCCTGTAGAATCCAATTATTTGAATCAACAAAAACAAAAAAAGATTTCCCATTTCCCAACTCTACTCTCCTTATATTACAATTACATTGAATAGAAAAAGAATAAAGATTTTTAAAATCACTCCCCTTCTAATCTCCTTTCTAACACCCTAAAGTTCTATACAAAAATTTTGGTTATCCCTTCTATCCTATCCTCCTATCCAATTTACGAAGGAAAAAAAAATCAAACATATTATGTTACAAAAAAAATCACCTACCTATCTACAGTTAGAGCTTTGTACAAGGTAGCATGGTACAGGGTGAGCATCGGAGATCACCATCCCTCGGGTATCCGTTTGAACATTAATTGGCTTGTAGAACATACGGAAAGTGGGGATTGCATCGCGTCCAGTAGCTTTATCTGGCATGTCATAGCCAGTGTGCTTGCTTAGCAGGAATTTACTATTTTTCAGTAGTTCATGCCATAGAAACCTTCAACACTTCGGTGGGACTGGCATGTTTGTGATGATACATGTCTGACAGTCCAATCAGCCACAATCACACTAACCGACTGCATGGCCTCTGTGTTTGGCATACTCAGGCTCTTCACAGACGAAAATAGTCCGAAGGTTCACAAGGCCTTGCTTGACTGCAGCTTGTTCTGCTTCACCTCGAAGAAATTTTGATTTTTAACACAATGGTATCAAAAGCTTAACTTTGCTTTTGAGTAACTAAGGCTGCACAAGACCTTCATCCACAGTGCGACTCTGGGCTTCACGGGAGATAACAGCCATGTGTCAACTACGTTTCGCTCTTCTTTGATGGGGTGGCTGCCTTTGCCTTCTCCATTTCAGCCTCCTTTTCAGCCTTTTTCTTGTCCACTTCAGCCTGCTTACAATTTTCCTCATGTGCTTTCCGAAACAATCTTGTAAAGTTCAACAACGTCTGTGCAACTGCCTTCAGTTTGGTGTAAACATGTGACCTATTTGAATAGAAATGGGTAACTGGGAGCTATTAAAAACTTCTGCATAATGACAACTCTATATTTCACATTAGCTGCCCGATATGAGATAAACACCTAGATACAAATGAACACACAAACACTCCCTCTGTTCCACATTAGCCGCAAACATTTTAACTCATTCAGGCAAAGAAATTAAAGTTTTAGTAAATACACTCACAATAGCCCTAGTGTAATTGTTATGCTACTTGCAAATCAATTGCACTTAAGAAAAGTTTTTGTGGAAATGTAAAAAAATTGTGTCATCACTGGAGACCGCCTAAATCTATGGGATAGGCTACAAAGAATTACGTTGCAGACACTGTAGGTTTCAGTGCACATCATCTTACATAATTAAAACCTGTTACATTGTTCCAATGCTTGCATTTCAAATAATTTTTTAAATACTCTTTCACCCAACGAGAAACAATAAAACTTGTTGAATCAAAGAGGAAAGGGATCCTATCAAAAGAAGTGTTGCAATAATGGTCACTCAAGTCTAACGCAACTTTGAAATGGATTACTTCTACACATTATAGCAGGAAATATGATGAACGTATATTCTTCTATTTGCTCTGCTTTTGACAAAACTACCTATACAAAGTAAACAAATTAGGCAACTTTATAGAACTGCTATACTTAATATACAAATGAGGTACCTTGCTCAAAAGGATATTTAGCAGGATCTTCACCAAAATATTTCACTAGTGAATCCGCATTTCTACCCTGTCTCACAATGAGTTAGATAAAAGAACAAGAAGCATATATGCAGGACACAATAGTGAAGTTAAAAGACCGAGTAGTACCTTTATGCGTAAACATCCTTCACAGCAACCACCTCTGATTCAGCAACACCGACGAATTCCTTCAGAGTCTATAATGAAGGAAAATAAAAAGGAATAAAGGAAAATAAAAAGGAATATGGTAGTGTTCCCGAGCTATGAAGTTATCTCAGCAATCATATTCAGCATGGAGAAAACAAGAATATGAAAATGAACAGTTAATATGAGAGCCAAGCATTTTCATTTCTTTATTTCTTTGAGAGAGAGAGCCAAGCATTTTTATTTTTTGAGAGAGAAGCCAAGCATTTTTTAATGGAAAGAGAATCAACTCATTTGGTTATTTATGAGAAAATGAACAAGTTTCCCTTGGAAAAGCACAAAGGAAAGGTAAATGAACACCATCATCAAGCAAAACAGTAAATTTTTTTACTTAATGCCTTGTTATACTATAGGAAATTCAATCAGGTCCAACCTATCCCTTGAAATGCTGCAATGACCAGCACAAAACATCAAGGTTGCGTTCAAATAACAGACATATATACTGATAGAATTGGTCAGCGCATGTCTGCTTTCTGCTAATAACATTTCCGAAACAGCATCATTGCAACTACAGGGGGAAGCAAAAAGTACTACTATACAAATGCAACAACAACAACAACAACAAAAAAGCCTTATTCCGAAAGGTTTGAGGTCGGCTAACATGAATCGTCAACTGAAACCGTTGAAAAAATAGAGCATTGTCCTAGTAAAAAATAAAACTGTACATCTGAGCCCTCCCCCCCTGTCTTATCTTGCTCAGGGGCCATCTGGGAGCTCCTTTGATTGTGGGGGGAATTATTAAGCAAATCTGACTTGTAGATAAATCCTTGACATCGGGGCGAGGGGCACTTATACAACTTCAAACACAAAAGCATTGAACCATAACTCGTTAGCAGAACCAGGAAGGTTCAAAATTTAAACAACTTAATATAGGTCATGAATTTACAAAACCGACGAAAGTCACGTTGCCCCAGCAATTATATGATAAGAGAACACAGGTTACTATGTTTCAAAGGTTTGAATTTCAAATGACCTTACGCCTTGCGCTATCATAATATTCCATCTTCTCTTCTCTCTCAAGAAGTGCTTATCAAGGATCCTAATTTTCTCTTCTTTTTATGTTTTACTTAACGATCTCTTCTCAAATGTTTTGAAGATTGTTTCCGAAAATAGATGTTAGACCCTTTTCAGTTGGATATTGGAAAATGATATTTCATGCAAATTTGTTCGTATCCAAAAGTTGTTGAAATTAGACATAAAAAACATTCGGAAAAAAATTCGAACCAAATCGCACTTAACCTTTTTAAATACAATTGAATTTAGATCTCAATCAACCTCATAAAAATTTAATTGGCAGCGGGGCCAACTTAAAACCTTTCCCCAGACTCACGATGTTATGGTGTTTTTTTTTTTTTTTTTTTTTTTTTTTTTTTTTTTTTTTTTTTTTTTTTTTTTTTTTTTTTTTTTTTTTTTTTTTTTTTTTTTTTTTTTTTTTTTTTTTTTTTTTTTTTTTTTTTTTTTTTTTTTTTTAATATAAACAAAGTATATTCTTCAAAACCACAAAAGGTAACTTTCACTTACTAGTAAGTTTCTCCGGCGGGGGAAAATCACTCGTTTCACCCTTTCTTTTTGTTTTTTTTTTTTTTTTTTTTTTTTTTTTTTTTTTTTTTTTTTTTTTTTTTTTTTTTTTTTTTTTTTTTTTTTTTTTTTTTTTTTTTTTTTTTTTTTTTTTTGCAATTTTGTTAAGTGGACTTTTATAGCTACACACAATTCTGTAAACTCTGACAGTCATCTAATATCTATACCAGTGCAAAAAAAGATAACCAAACAAAGGAGTGAAATCAACTCCCCCCCATTTAACCCCCATTCTTTTTCAAAATAGCCTAAATAAACATCCTCAACAAGCACCCTCCAAGTGACACCTAAAAAATACAAGAACATAAAAGAAAACACACAAAAAGGAAGCTGACAAAACCCAAGAACAATAAGGAGTTAAGGACGTAAAGTTGAGACACGCAGCAAGTGTCACGGCATGCAAAGCAGTAAATTGTAAATAACACATGTATAGAATACATACCTTGTGAAAAATCTCAGAAACAGGACCATCATTTTCAGATGCAGTCAGCTCCTGCTTAACCTTTTCCAATCCTTTGCTTATAGCCTGCATTTCTTCTGCCAAGGACTTCAATTGTATCTGCAACAAAACAAGTTGTAACTCAACTGATAAACAGATATTTACCACAAAATACCGGAAAACTTATAATAATATATAGTAGAACCTTTGTTGCTGCTTCAAGGCTTATAAACTCTACATGGAAGTCCAACAGTGCTGGTCTTTTCTCTGCTACAAACTGAAAACAAGTAAAGCTCAATGATTTTAGCCACAAAGAATAAAGCAATGGATAATATAGATGCTACAATATAGTCCACAGAATTAGGTCTATTACCAGTAAGAAACACTACTGTTCTCGCTCATGACAATCAAAGGAAATATAGAACATGCAGCACAAACTTAAATCTGTGCAAGTATGCATCAAAACGAACCAAAAGTTTCATACTCTTAACTTGACTATCTTAAATGAATAAAAAAAAACTTCCAAGCTGCTTGTGGAAAATAATGCAAACAACACAAACACCTATGTTTTCCAGAATAATGGCTATGATAACTCATGATTTTCAAGACAATAACAAACTCAACTTCTCTACATAGACCTCGAGCAGTAATGAAAAATATATCAAGTTATAGACTTCACAACGTTGAGATACTTGTGTTTGCGAACTTGTGTTTGCGAACTCGTGAACAAACTTGATAAAAGTTCGTCCAAAGTTCGTTCGAAAATTAAACGAACAAGCTTGAACAAAATTTTAAAGCTCGTTTAGTAAATGAGCCTAGCTCGAAGACCTTTACGTTCGATTCGTTTAAGCTTGCGAACAGCTCGTTTATATGTCCGTTTATAAGCTTGTTTATAAATGTGAAAAAGCTCATTTATAACTCGAGAAGACTAGTTTGTTTTTGAAAAGTTAATATAAGTATATAACCAAATTAGGAATTTAAAAGCTAAGCAAAACTTACAAATTGAAGTTCTATCAAAGGGTAATTTATATCCTAAATGGAAAATAACCGTAATATAGAATTATTTCAATGTATATTGTTACCCTATTCCCCATGTGATTCAACCCACTACTATCTTTTTTCTTCTATTATTTTTTCTTTCCTTCAGTGTACGCGTAATGAAAAGGGTGACGAGAAAGAGTTTGGAAGCCCTAAAGGAGGAGCCATTGCCGGAGAAGGTGGTTGGAGTAGCGCAAGTGCATGAAAAGTAGCCGTTGCCGGAGAAGGTAGTTGGAGTAGCGCAAGTGCCTGAAAAGTATACAAATGAGATAGTTGTGACAAACTAAAGGGAAGACCCTGATGTATTGTTTGAAATCATGGTGTATCTAGATTCTAATTTTAAATCTAGGGTTCAAAATCGCCGAGTCTGTTTTCTCCCTCCCATGTCTGACATTCCGTGTCGGCACCCGAGTCGGGCCGTGTCAATACGGGTACGACTGGGTGAAGTGTTGTGATAGCATCACCGCGTATCGCTCTCCTCCATAGGCAGATTTTCCGGTGACGCCAACTCGTTTATCACCGAAGATCTAACCATCACCGCCTAAACTACACATGTGAAGTGGCGAATCGGATTTGCCGACGAAACCATCTCAAAAAAGACAAGAAACTTAATAATCTACTTCTCCACCTCCATTCTCTTCGTATTTTCTTGCACAACCTCCGTAGTTACCTTCCCTGTCTCACATTGAGGTTGCGGATTCGCCACTAACTCGTCAGTTACTCCTTCACCTCCAGCGACGGTGGTCCAATAAACTTAATCTAAACTTTGTTTGAGCTTAGAACATGCTACAGCAATGATTTGTTCCACCCTCCTATGGAACCTTTACAATCTTCTCAATTTCCAGGTCAGATGATGGCCCCAATAAGAGCTCCAGTTTCTGTTATTCAAGATACCCTCCCCCGTCTCTGAAGTCCTGTATTTCTTGAGCTTCTATCTTAACCAACTAGTAACTTATTCTTCAATCTAATACTAATAGACTGCCCCTCCTCCTTATATTGATGCTTAGCAAAAGATCTGACTGAAGCATCAAAGATCTGACTGAAGAACGCATGCTTCCTGGTCAAACCCATTTAGAAAGCGGGTCTAGCCTACTACCGTGACACGTAGCAGAAAATAACTGGAATTGTAGACAGCGTCAGGTTCAACTAAATTGATAGGAAACTTAAATCTCATAATTTACCAGTGTTATTAGCTTTCTAGAGCAACCAAACTGAAGACATTAAGTCCAATTCCAGCACTGTTCTTGAAATATGCGTAGAAGCGAACTAGAAAACTAACCAAGTCACCAGTGCAATTTAAGAGCCAAGGTGAAAAGCATGAAAAGACTTAGTTGAGCCCGAAATGAAGAGATTCTTGGTCAAGAAAGACACTAGTTAAATGCATGAATTCAACCCGCTCCAGCCAACCAAACGGTGTAATAGACACCCTCAGGCAAGAAGAAATTGACCAACACCATGTCCCCTTTTTGGAATGTAGCTTATTTTATTACACAATCTCTTTAACCCATTACATCTAGTTATCTTGAAATTTAACATAATAAAAAAATCATAATTGCATCCGCTCCAAAATAATCTTGTAGGCGAACAATTAAATCCATATCCCACTCCATTCTCGATCTTCATCCCTTATAACAGAGACATACTAGACCTATTTGCCGTTCACACACTTTTATGTAATAAAAAAACATCATAATTGTATCCGCTCCAAAAAAAATCTTGTAGACGAAGAATTAAATCCATATCCCCACTCCATTCTCGATCTTCATCCCTAATAACAGGGACATACTAGACCTAAAGCTCTTCACACAAATTTTCTGGCTATGTTCTACAGTTTATTCTTTAGGTAATTCCTAGGCTGAAAACAAGGGGGTGCACTTAAATGGAAAGGCGTCTACTTGGAAAGAAACATTTAGAGGGAGGACACATCATCAGATCAACCCTTCACCCTCAATACATTGATGCGCACAAAGGTAAAGTGGACACTAACGACTACAATCAAATAACGCAGGGTGAAGCAGAGTTTTCAAGATAAGCAGGATAATTAGGTAAAGAAAATTATACTTTTAATGCCTATGACAGGGACTCGTGAACCAAATGCACAGAGCCTTTCTATGTGATTGCAGCAGTCTTAGCTACTTCAGAATTTAAAAATAAGCACGTGTGGACAAGCCCTTTCAACGGTTAGGCCTTAAAATTACCGAGGACATACCTTACAAAGATAATGCATAAGTGTCATCCTGCTGTTAGTTGCACGTGTATCCGTAAGTTTAAGAAGACTATCCAACTTGAAACCAACGGCAGATCCTGTACAAGATGAAGAGGTGAATAATTATTTGGAAAAGTTCGACATTGTATAAACTAAAGAACATACATTTATACAGAGCTTAATTAGCCTAGTCCCAAAAATTTAACTTACTCTTGACTAAGGCTTCTGATAAATGTCAAGTATGTGATATGGTTAAGTACAGGCATCTACCAAAAATAATAGCAGGAGTGACTGTCAATAATGATAAATACGCCTCTTAAAAGGTATATAAGAAGGGGAAAGGAACATGTTGACAACACAATAGCTTGGGATTAGTAGAAAAGATGGAAGGATGGTCTTTCTGTGCCATAGGTTGTCCAGCAAATCACTGTTTTCTCCAAACAGCACACAACACTAGCATAATCTCACAAAGAACATTCAACTCATCAGATTTACTCCAATACTCCCTTGGTCCCTACTTGAACTTCCATTTCTATATTGCACGTTAAGTTGCTAACTGCCAACTTTGAGCATCAATATCTCTTATAATTTGGTAATCAAAATTATAAAAAGTTGATATATTGAACGTATAATGAGAAATGAATCTAACAAGATCCAAACATGAATATATATATTCTCATATAATTGGTACAAATTAATGGTCAAAAATTTTGAAGTTTGACTTTGGAAAGAGAAATTGGAAGAGTAAATAGAGATGGAGGGACTAATACAAAATAACTACCATGCTGCATGCGAGGCAAGATAAAAACATGTCGGTGATGTTATCATTCGATTCATGGGAAGCGAAGAATGATTTCCAAGCGTTTCACAGCAAACTACCCTAAGCCGAGAGCAAACTTGACAGGAAATAATATTTAAAAGTAGAAATCAATTGATATTTCACGAACAGGTTTAATAGCTTCAGCTCAAAGGGTAGAAATCATGGATCAAGAGGCTGCATAATCAGAAATTGAAAAGAATAGGTTTAGATAATAGCCTATCAACAATTCTGGCTAAATCAGTATAGCTTGTCACGTATGAGGAAAAGATGAAAGATTTCATCAGAAATCAGGTAATATTCATATAGATCATGGAGTGACCTTGTCAAAAGGAGAAATATGAGATGCATAAGGCAAATCAGGAAAGATAGAGTATAAACAGTGCTAAATCATCTAATGCTAAGAATTAACTTAGCTTGGACAGAAAGAGATAATTGGAAAATTTTAAGGAAGAAGATGATGATTTTGTATTAACATCCTGAAAATTCAGAGAAATAAAGGATAATACAAGCTTTTGAGAGGCTTGCTTTCTCCCACAATAAATACACTGTCAACAAGTTTCAGCATTGTTTCCCTCCCCTAATCTTCTCTTAATATATAATTTCTTTCCTAACTTATTCCTCCAGCTGCCAATAACTAACATAGTGCCTAAAAGTACCCTCCTCCTCTAATATCAGTTCTCAGCATTATCAGCCTCCTGTACTTCCACCTTGTCTTCAAGGTGGATCGTAATCTGCGCTGAATTCTAGGCCTCAACAGCAACGGTCAGCTGCTCGAAATATGCCCAGCTTCCATTGGTGTTCATGCCTTCATGGGTTGAAAAAGAAGTGGAAAGGGCTGGAAAAGGGGGTTGTAAAATTGGCTGGAGGGTCTAGGTTTAGTCTTAGGAAAGGGAAGCGTGGGACCTAGCCCACTGCCATAAGCCCGTGAGTGATCAGTAGCTTTGTGGGCTGGGAAAACATGAGACATTTTGTTTTAAAAGTTGGGTGAGATTTAGTTCATGTAAGATGGGTGGAATGAGTTGGGAATTATGGGAATGGGTCTAAGGCTAATAAACCCTGGCACAGGCTGCCCAGCTCCGGGCATGTTCGAATTAATAGGTAAAGTGAGCTTAAAATGATCTGACTCAGATCTATTCATGACATAAAAAATAATTTAGATTAGGCAACATCTCTCCTCTCCTTTCAATTGCACGTGGAAGCTGGATTCCCTTGCTTTTGTCAGCCCTTAAGCCATATACCATTATTCGGTAGCTAACACCATTTATAATGGACTTCTTTTCCAAGGCAAATATTTGCTCCAATTCTATTTATTTGCTACATACACCATAAATGGAACGTCCCACTTTATTTTCTATTCCTTTTATGACTTATGTCCCCATATCATTCCTACCTAACCCTTCTTTTTGGTTTTTACTTAGGGCATGCTTGGAATGAGGGTAATGTATAAAAAGGTAGTAAAAGTCAAACATAGGAAAACTAAGGCATTTAGAGGTGATGATAAAGAGGATAGAGTGGTGGTGGAGAGGACAAGGTGGTGTTGGTTGGAAGAAAAGGGGAACTATTAGCCTTCAAATGAGGGTAATAGTTACCTAGGGGTGGTGGTAGGTCACTATTACCCCCATAATAAGAGTAATAGTTCCCCTCTTTCTTCAATTTTCTTCCTACTAACACCACCACTCTATCCCCTTAATCATCACCTCTAAATGCCTTAGTTTTCCTATAATTGACTTTTATTACCCCCTTAGAACATTACCCTCATTCCAACCACGCCCTTATACTAATCATACCTATTTCACCCTTTCTTTTGTCTTCTACCTATAAAGTAAAGGTACCCACCATTCCACATGCACCTCCTAAAACGTTGTGCCAATTGCTAATGTGACAAAACAAAAGAGACGAAGGATTATAACTTTATAAGAGCTTCGAACTCCGCATAGATGCTATCTCACATCTCCATCAGTAACAACTCCCACAAAGCTTTCAATACCCCATCGGACCCACCCCCACAGGAGCTCCCTTTCACAAATTTCTTTCCTTCATTAGCAAGGTTTCCGGTGAAGCTAACTCGTCTATTCGCTGGTAAATATGTAATCACCACAACCGGAACTACCCGTACCACCAGGTCCATTCTCAGATTCACCTGAATAACCCTTGAAAAATAACAAGTGACTTTCAGACCTACGTCTCTCCACCTTCATTTTCTTGGAAAGCTCAACCTACGTGCTTATTTCCTTCATCTCTCAGGTTGGGGATACGCCACCTTTGTTAGTTCCTCCCTTCATACATGGAGAGGGTTTGTGTTTCAATGCTGATTCGTTGCCGATCTTAAAATTTAAGTTTGTTGAAGTCAGATCTAAACTTCGCTTGAGCTTAGAATATGCTTCATCCATAACTTATTTCATCTCTTTGGAGAAATTCATTCAATACTCCTTCATTTCCTGCTCAAAAATCAAAGCTCCAGCAGCAAACTCCATCACTTCCAGATTTATAGATTGCCATCTTCCCACACTACGGAACAGGAGGATGAGGAAAAGATACAAGCCTCAATGAAAAATTGGATCCTTATCATACAGATAACAGATTGACCTTTTAGGAAGGAGAAAAATATAAAATGTAAATCAGCCAGACTAGTGTAAAACTGATGCTATATCATTTGTGCTAAGAAGTAACTTAGCTCGGACAGGATTTAAGAAATGTAATGTACAGAAATAAGGAAGCAGAAGATAATTTGAATTAATAAACCAAAATTTTAGTAAATAAAGGATAAAACAAGATTTCGAGAGGCCTGTTCTCCAATAATAAATAAATAAACTCTCAACAACTTTCAGCTTGATTTCCCTCTCCTTAACCTTCCTCTATTTATAGAATTTCTTCCCTATAACTCTATAACTTGTTCCTCAAGCTACCCTTAACTAACTTATAAAATAGTGCCTAAAGTACCTGCAACAGTGATAACCCCCATCAAGACACCTAGCTAGGAGGAGGAAGACACCAACAACAACAGCAGCAGCCACTAAAAGATTAAAAGGAGTTATTTGTCTTTTGCTAATACCTTTCTGTTATTTCTTTTCGCTCTTGTTATAGATTCTGTTAAGTGAGTCATCATTTCCTCTAACAGATTTCTGCTAATGAGGTGAAGGGGGGTTGAGGGAATCTTTGTGAATGTGTATAAATAAGGGCTCAAGAGGAGAGCAGAGTATGCAATGAATGAGAG
Organism: Patellifolia procumbens; assembly: GCA_947645195.1. Lineage (NCBI taxonomy): Eukaryota > Viridiplantae > Streptophyta > Magnoliopsida > Caryophyllales > Amaranthaceae > Patellifolia > Patellifolia procumbens. The sequence continues at coordinate 734,965 of CANSGD010000670.1, read as the reverse complement.
CTGAGTATTTGGGAGAAACCTCATTTTCGAATTAATGAGGGATTGTGCTAAGATTGCCTTGCTCAATCAACTATCTTACTGTTTGTGTCTACTCTGCTTTTCGTTTCGTTCTTCCGTCCCTCCCCCTAAAAGATCAGTTCTTAGCAAGTCTAAATATTTGAATATAGCTCGACAGGAAGTCAATTCACTCAATACCTCTTGCAGTTCCAGAATTTAATACATTTCCTAGATCCAGAATGAGCTGCATGATATCTTTAAACTTTGCCGAATATCGCACCTAGTTGACAAAAAGAAAGCATGAGATAATAGATAAAAACATACATGAGAACTATTTAATGTAGCACCAGTTCATACTGTACAAATCTGTACCTCCTCATATGCAGAATTTACGGTATTCAAACTCTTTTGAAATCTGTAACCTGCAAGAAAAAAGGGAATTAGTATCACATTTTTCATGCAATTCACCAAAAAAGCCATAGAAGCGTACACAGAATGGCCATTATGATGCAAAAGGCCAAACAGAAGAACCTGTATGTTAAACATAATCTTGAACAAAAACACTCTTAATTTTGACTCCACCCGCGGCACTTTCATGAGCTCCAAGAAAAACTGAAACATAGAAGTAAGTAAGCAAAACCGAAAGTCACCAGTGTCCTATACAGGCTCGAATTTCAGAGATAACGAAAAAGAGAGGAAACAGAAAAATAATACATTGGAAGATAGCTGAGATTAGGCAAAGAAATGAAGAATGCCAAATTTTATTTTTTTTCATTCTCCTTTATTGATGGAGAATGTGTTTGTACCAGATCTTGACCACTTTCGTAAAATCTGGCCTTTGCACTTTTCAGATCAAAACTAATATGCCAGACAGACAACTACGCCATTCACTCAGCAACCGTGAATACATGATACGAGGCAAAGATCTCAAACAATAAATTGAAACTAATATACAAGAAGTTCTATTAATCAGACCGAAATCAATTTACATAAAGTTATATTAATCAGACTGAAATAAAATTTACAGACCTGCTCACATTTTCCCAGCTTCGCTTTATCACCTGTGTAGTTCTGAAAAGCAAAAGCAAAAGTCGTCAAAACTACAACAAAACAAAAAATTATCACACTCTAGAAATGAGGATCATCGATCAATTAAGTGAACCGCATTCCCCCTACAAAGATGACAGTGAACAAGACCAGAACTAACAGAATAATATGACAGGATAAATTTATTTCAAAGTCAACCTTAAGAAGATCCATCTCCTCTTTTGTGGGACAAAATTTTATTAGGTTCTCCACCTGTTCACCATCCAACACTGACTCATTCAAAGCAAGTACTGCAGCCTGCAATATAAGAGTCAAGGCATCACCAATAGTTCACATAGCATGAGGAATAACAAATCACAAACCCTTTGCCCTTCACAACTATTCCACCAAACCACCTTTCCTAAAAGAGTGAGTCAGCCAGTCAGGTGACTCAGGTGAGACAAGAAGATAGCAAGATAAAACCATCATTAGCTAGATCATGGGGACGCAAGAGGTGCATAATTTCTGCCAAATTCAACATGGATTAATATTTTCAAACCACGGGCCCACGGCAGAACTTGTAATATTTATATAGGGAAAAAAGTGCAACCAGCTGTCCCACATGCCAATAACATCAACCACTAGGCCTTATCAAACCAGAGGTTATGAAGCTCTTTATCAAACTCAGATTAAAAGGAATGCATCATATCAGAAAATTAGGTCATCCTAACTGAAATTTGCTTGCCGATATTAGTATAAATTTCATCCAACTTCCAGAAAAAGTTCACAGCTTCACATGTTACATCTAAAGCCATAGATCAGCTGCAGGCTTTCCTACCGAGGGAAGCTCGGAGAGAAATCAGTAGCTTTTGAAAAATTAGTAGCTGTAATTAGCTATTTTCCGTTTGTATACATGGTACAACAAAGATAATGGAACTGAGAGCCACCATAGCTGCATGCCAAGGTCTTCCAAATTTTAATTAGGTTGTATGACATTAACAGCTCCTAATTTTATTGTTTCACAAGAACGAGTTCATAATTTGAACACTTCTGTTTTATTTGCTGCTATACATTGTATACTCTGTACATATTTTGGAAATTGTCCTTTTTACAGGCTAATTAAGGGTAAAGCCAAGTATCCTATGTTATTGATATCATCATTTGAAGTCCAAGGAGAAGAGCCTATATGCCCAGATACAATTTCTTGATAGTGTTCAGGTGTGAAATATGCAGGAATCGAGAATCTCAAGATGGGTAATAGGCCGAGAATTTCCCTAGAAGCACTTATATATAACTAATATAAGTATTATGGTTCTAAGGGATGATAGTGTTAAGCTGTTAACTGTTGTAAATTTCACTAGAGTTCAAGTGGTACTTTCATATGAATGATTTGCAGCACGACTGGCACAATCATTTACATTGATTGTCATTTTTTGTTTCAATAACAGTTAATGGGCATTTGCATCGTTCCCTGTTCTTTGGTTCCTTAAAAAATTCTTCATTTGTCCAAACAATACAGTCACATGCTGACAAATTAAACATAACAATAATTTGTGTATAAGAAGGGTCACCAAGTGTCGAGAAACCGCAAACAGTTGGATTAGCACTTGATGGAGGACCTAATTGTTAAGCAATGGTAACGGTATGGTATGACACCGTAGGTAGGATAGCATTCATAGCCATCGCATAGGTACATCCATAAAAACAGACATATAGTTGCTTTTCTTTCCACGGAAAAGATTATGTGCTAAGGTTTTATGGTTTTGACCACAAAACCCATATTTAAACTTATTAATTGTTACCCAAACTTATTAGCCTTTATCTAAAGTTATTTTAGTTGTGAATAGAACTTATCCAAGCTTCTCGGCCCTTATTTCAGAATTTTTGAATACAACTTACCTGAACTTCAGAGCCTTACCTGAACTTAACTTCTCAGTAACTTCAATATTGCAGTAGGATAATGGCTAGGAGGATTTGAAAGGCATTTTGTACTTCTTTTTTGTTTCGAAAAAAGATTCCCCTAAATCTAAAAAATAGATCTAATTGAAATTTTTACAGTAAAAAAAACAAGGCCTTTGATTCTCCACGAGGCCCAACTTTTATCTTTTCAACTTTTCCTAATGTAAGAGGAAACTTCAACTGAAAAGATAACACACCAGTGACACCACATAAAACACCAAAAGTTCCTTGATTCCACTTCTTTCCAAACAGGTTTTGGATGGCCTTTAGTATCATTCTGTGTTCAACAACTAAAATTATTCTATGAAGCTGAAAAACCCTCGTATTCCCATAAGTTCTATAGAAGAAAAATATGCAAAATAAAATTATAGCAGGGCAATATGAGGCTCTGAAGTACGTCGCATAAAACTCGCAAGTTACTATTAAACCCCATGCACCATACCTACCAATATGTTAGTCTTTGCAGTCTCAGGTGGAGTGTCAAACATGAAAGTAGCCAGGGTGTATTCGTTCTACTCCTATATTATAGACCAAGAACATCACATATAAGAGTTCCACTACTTGTTACATGGCATGATTACTCCTGTAAAGGCGTCAAAAATCTCTAAAAACCAGATGAGAGCTCTTGACGTTGTCAAACCTTATCAAGAAATCTATCTACAATCACATAATTCAATTAGAAATTATATTAGGTAATCATGCGTTTTTGGCATAATTCTAACATAACACCCATGCTTAAAGGCCTATCTCAAGTAACTCCCAACTTGTAAAATTTAAATATTAACGAATTTGGAAACGATGTTACACAGGTAAAAAATCATATATATAACTACTTATTCCTTTCAAAATTTTCATTTCTATAACCTTGTATTGAAGATATAAAAATTTTAAGAAGAACTTTAGAGAGCAAAATGTCAATTATGTATATAGAATTTTAAAAGAAAATGTGTGTTACACAACGTAAATATATAGGACTTTCCACCTCTCTAAGGTCGTCTCCAGATTTGTTAGGTTTTTGTCATTTTTACAAGGTGGTTACTAGAGATAGGCCTGCAAATGTAGGGGTTTCATTAGAAATGTGCATAAAACACGAGGTTACCTTATATCGTTTCCCTAATTCAATTGGATGCATCACCAATTTGCAAGAACAACCTTGAAGCACAAATGAACCTTAAGTCCACTCCTAACCAGGGAAGAAAAATGCGGTAACGGACGCGTTCGCGGAAACGGTCGCGTTGTCGCGGGGGTAATGTAACTGATCGCGGCCATCGCGGCGTGAATTTTTCCAAAAATCACATAAGCTTGATTTGAAGCTTGTTTTTGCATTTTAACAGTTTAAGAACTTTATTTGTAGCATAATAAGGCCAAATATAATAATTATACTATATTCAATATATTTGATGATTTAAAATATAAGCTTATTAATTAAATTGTATCTGTTGTTTGGACTGAAACTAAAAACAAGGGAGTATCAAGATGCAAGTTTAATACTATAATATTAATTATTTTCAATAAAAAAGAATTTAAAATAGCCATGAGCATTAAGGATAGAGGGTGACAGCTCATGGTCAAACCATAAAAAGCAATTAGTAAAGCATGCTAAGTGTCAGCGGAGAGCATTTAAGAAATGAATCCCAACTTATAAGTCTCCCACGCTGCCATGAGAAGAAACACAAAAATACAATTGAAATTAAATTTTTTTGAAGTGAAGCCAACAACGAAAGAAGAAAGGGTATCGGCTCTCATCAAAAAGAAGATCACCTTCAGCCACCGGCGGCAACCAAAGACCATCGAAGATCAATGATAATACCTAGTCTGATGTTTCTGTCACAGTAACGTGGTCGACATCTTTCAATTTCACTTGATTCTTAAATTAGGGTTTTACCAATTTGGGGCTTTTCTGTTTAGGGTTCAAATTACATCATTTTATCTCAATTATATGAGGGATCTTGCTCGAATTTGACTGAAAAGGTTCAGGTAAGTTTTAATTTCGAGGAATTTAGGTTGTTTTTTTAACTAAGATCGGAGGATTGCGTTTTGTAACGGTGAATAACGGACGTTACCCGTTACGTAACGGCGGTAATGGCGTTTTTTATGTGAATTTTAAATCGGCGTTACATAACGGGATTTAACGTTTCGGCCTCTCACAAAACCGTTACAAAGCGCCCGTTACGCTTTGTAACGGCCGTTATTTTCTTCCCTGCTCCTAACTAAAACCAATATAGAATGGTAGCCTTGTAGTTATATTATCTTAAACAGATTTAAGGATAGATAAAGATAAACGACATATCAAACTTAAATAATGGATCGTAATTTTCGCAATATATGTGAAACACAAACTCGCCAATGGGAAAGCCATTACAACAAAATGCATCACTACACACAAATTTGGCAACACATGGAGAAAATTCTAGCATACCATCATATCGGGGAGTGGCATCTTGACCTTCGTAAGCATTATTTCTGTGTTGTTAACCCTTCTGAGGTCAATCTGCAGCAAGCATTCAGACAGATAAACATGATTAACTAAAAGCAACAACTAAAGAACAAATGGTGAAGACAATTGAGCAAAAAGTATATTGTAATTATGACAAGTTAGCACCACATGAAGCCATGAGCATGAGGAAATTTGAAAACCTCTAACATGAAATTGGCTAGTCACTGGTGTAATGATCTGTACGAATCTACTCTAGCAAGTAGCAACAACCATTTCCTTTACATATTCTCTTTTTGTACCCAACAAGGAGTCTCTTCTTGACCCAACAGGAGTCTCTTTTTACCATTTACGGCTTACCACACCAGAAGAAATGGACTTTAGTGGGAAATTTCAATTACTTCCTAAGTATGGGCCAAATAAGCAACCCAAATGGTTAACCACCTCAAATTATGAGGCACGACAAGCAAAAACAGGAGATGAGTAGTCATACCAAATAGAAAATTATGAATTTAGGGCTCATGAGAGTTACATTTGGTCAAATTGAGTTGAATGCATCATTTTTGGGGGTACAGCGTGGTACTTATCTAAAGTCACTAGCTATCACCCAAAATCATGAGTTTAATTGCACCATATATATCAAATCAAGCTTTGTGACAAAACTAAAAACACTCATGAAGTACAAAACAAAAATACTTTAGTTTTCAGCCAACAAAAAACAGACAGTTTGCAACAACAACACCATAACGCAGAAGTTCCATTATTAGTTTATTTACGTTTCACAATAGTTAAGACCCGTTAAACTTGATAAAGCATGGAAAAAGCTCGGTTAGAAGTGAGCAACAAGATTTTTGTACTGTTTGTTCACATTAAATATTCAAATGAAGAAATTAGTTAGAACTAATAGAGAAAACCCATACTCATTATTTCTCTTCTACAATATAAAATGGTGAAAATAAACATGCAGTAAGCCGGTTGTTTAAAGATAATACACAAGAAAAGAAATATCCTTTCAAACAAAGACACACTGCTAGGATCTTTTCCTGCAATTGTCAAGGTTCGGAAAACCAAATGATGTAATGAGGCAATTATAAGCAAAGGAGTGTGCAGAGGAGCAGTCATATACTCATATCATATCGCAAGTTAAATGTCACCCAAGTGACTCGAATAGACATAGCGGATAGCCCAATTTTTCAGGAACGTAAATATATCAACCATGCAGATACTTTCACTGTTATGGTTGGTACAAGCCTCACAAGTAAATATCAGACCAAGGGATTAGAACTAGTAATAACAATTCGCTTGAATTACCAGGTGAACAACTTCAGATTTGGATCCTGCGGCCTTCTTCTTTTCATCAGATTTCGCTCCTGCACCAGCAGGCTTTGCAACTTGATTAGAGAAAAGCTTCTCAATCTCTGACAAATCAAATTCTGCAGAACTAGATTAAAAGGAATAATATCAGTGCTTCTGCAACAAAAATAAAACATCCCTAAAAACAAGTGCATGATCTACACATCTAATAATTCCAATCCATAATTATGATCAACCATCTTGGAGACTTGAAACGCCAACAAGAGGCAGAAATATATGACCTCTAAAACATCTCAAAAGAAAAACAGAAGGCAGATAATATGCATATGCAAAATTTACTTGACATTAGAAGGAGAATAAAAACTTTGTATGCTTTCGCTCATAAGAAAAGAAAGAAGATACACTACATTTGGGGCCCTGCCTGTCTTTGCAATTCTTCCCATAGGCTCCCTTGTAAGGCCCTGGTTACTTTGCTCCAATGTAAAGGCTTCAGAGATGATTTTTTCACTGCAGCTGCTGGTGCTGCTCGTCCACGACCCCTTCCCAAAGCTGGCGGAGCATTAGGTACACCTGGAGCAGCTTTTGCACCGAAAGGCGGCGGTGGGGGTGGTCCAGCTCCTGGTGGTCTTGGTGGTGCAGGAGGACCTGGAGCACGACCTCCAGGGGGTGGAGGTGGGGGAGGGCCTCCACCCCCAGGAGGTGGTGGAGGAGGAGGAGGGCCTCGGCCCCCAGGAGGCGGTGGAGGAGGGGAGGGCCTCGGCCCCCAGGAGGCGGTGGAGGAGGGGGAGGGCCTCGGCCCCCAGGAGGCGGTGGAGGAGGGGGGCCGCCCCGGGGCGGGGAGGAGGGGAGGGCCACGGCCCCCAGGAGGCGGAGGAGGAGGAGCTCCATAAAAAGGTGGCGGTGGAGGTGGGGGAGGAGCTCCATAAGAAGGTGGTGGAGGTGGGGGAGGGACTCCATGAGAAGGCGGTGGTGGAGGTGGGGGAGGGACTCCATGAGAAGGTGGTGGTGGAGGTGGAGGTGGAGGAGGGGCTCCATAAGAAGGCGTTGGTGGAGGTAAGGACGGGGCTCCATAAGAAGGCGGTGGTGGAGGTGGGGGAGGGGCTCCATAAGAAGGCAGTGGGGGAGGTGGGGGAGGGGCTCCATAAGAAGGCGGTGGGGGAGGTGGGGGAGGGGCTCCATAAGGTTGTGGTAGTGATGGTGGTGGTGGGGGGTGGAGGAGGAGGCACAACGCGTCTAAGAGGAGGAGTGGAGGGGGAGGAGCTACTACACTTTCAAATGATGGGGAAAGTGAAGAAGGTGAAGGTGATTTAGGAGAGTATGTGGCAGCAAACCTTGATGGAGATGGAGGTGGAGGTGGAGGGGGAGGAGGGGGAGGGGGAGCATGAGACGAAAAATGAGATGGACTTTGACTTCCTATGGAGGGTGGTGGCAAAGGTGCAACTCTTGAATGAAAGAAAGGTGGGGGTGGTGGCACTTGAGGCAAGACTGAAACTCCACTTTGTCTATCAGACAAATCAGGTAGAGGTGATGGTGTTAATGAGGAAGGAAATGGGTGCTCAGAGACATTCGCCAGTACGCTCTGGTGCCTTGTCGGGGGAGGAGGTGGAGGGGGAGGGGGTGGGGGTGAAGGAGGTTTTCGTTGTGGTAACACCTCCGCAGTTGGTTTACATGAGGAAAAAGATTGAAAAGGGGTGGTGGAGGTGGAGGTGGAGGTGGAGGTGGAGGTGGGGATTCCTTTATTTCTTCTTCAAGCTCATCAGACTCTACTAAAGAGTGTGAGGATGGAGCAACTGGGAGAGATGAGGCTTTAGGACTGGATACTTCTTGGCTAAACTCATTATCAAGAGTCCCACGGCGAGAAACTTTGGCAGATTCTACATGCTTCACAGCCTTCACATCCTGAAATTTATGCAGACGTCTATCAATACTAGAAGTATCAGGTCCGAGATCAGTGCTTCCAGCACGATCCTTCAGTTTCCCAACAGCACTAGAGTCTTTCATTTGATTTTTGGTACATCCTAGAGAAGGTGGCGCACTATTGACCCGGGTAGGTGGATAAGCCACATGCATGGAATTGGTGTAAGAGCCTTTGTTTGAAGGTATCCACCGATGTTCAGTTGATTTTTGCTTGCCGGACTTAAGCCCTGCTGCCTCTTGCTGTTTCCCTCTGTGCTTGCCCAAAGCAGAATCAGATGCTGACTTTTGGTTAAAAGTGGGGGGCCTTCTGGGTGAAGGTTGCAAGACTCTCTCTTGTTTTTGCTTAGTAACATCACCATTAAACTTACGCTGCGGACTATTGCAATCTGACCTCTTTTCCATTTCCTCATCCTCTACAGTTTGTATCCTATCCAGCCCATCAACCGTGCTCCCGTCTACAAGTTCAGCCTTGATGTTCTGCTTTATGAGTGTATCTGAAACCACAGACATGGTGTCTGTCTCTATATCCTGACCATCCAAAGCAATGTCCTTCACTTCATCATGATCAAAGTGAACCTCGTAACGTTTGTTTGTTGCTTCAGCCAGTACAATATCATCCACGGCCATTTTAACATCTTCTTTCAGATTTGTATCATCCATAAGAATGTCTTTGACTGCATTAAGATCAGACTCGACATTCCGAATTGATATTTTACTCCAATCATCCAGGCCTATGTCTTTGACTGGTTCAAGCTCCACTAATGCTTTTGATTCGGTTTTGTGAGCTCCGGTTTCTGCTGCACAATCTACAAAAGCAGGTGGCTCTCTATCCACCTTCAGTCTTCCATTACCTCCTCCTTCATTGACAGACCTATCATGAATCAAAGGGGGGTCAAAATCAGTCTTCCCATCCTGGGCATCAACAGCATTGCTGAAAATCTCTTCAGCTTCAAAAATTCCTCTGGCGAGGCACTGTCTGTTTCGTTGTCATCATCACTTTCTACTACTGTGGATACAACTGGAACTGCACCAACATCCGAAAAGAGCACCTGATACAGATAATAAGTATGCATTCAACCCCCAACGTTTAGGGAAAAAAGGCACGTCAGAGAACATTAAAAACTTACCTCTGCTTTGAAGTCCTTAGAAAACTGATCCTTTGCATCCCACAAAACATCGACTTCTTCACGGCTAAGAGACAAAATGTTGGACCGGATAAAAGACGAGTGAAACATAATTCTAAACATAATTTCTTCCCGAATAAAATCATCACAAAGATGGACGCATTCCAATACAACATCTCCTTGCACACGGCAACGAATATCTAATTTTACCAAGATACATTCTGTCTGCAGTCATAGAGAAAGGTTAGCTTCTCGAACCTATTAAATTATTATCTGACATTAATGACGAAAACTGAAGACTTCACCTCTGGATAGTAGGGAGCCTGTTTTTTGGTCTTTAATGATGAAAATAGCTGCTTAGTAGTTCTACTAGATTTTGTTAAAGGGTCCTGCCCATAAACACGAACCACTGGTCTGCAACCTTTACCCCCATCAAACAAAGGAAGAACTCTAAGTATTAAGCAGTCAAGAATGAGAGGTGTGTCAGAAGGCGGCCAATCAGACCCCAAATTTCTTCGGGATACATATTGAAGGTATCTCATCTGCGAAGGTTGTGGATTTAAAGGAGACAAAAGCTGGAGAAGCTCCTTCGAGGCCTGCTTGTAGACCATTTCAAGTGTTTTTTGCTCGCCATTATACTGCCTTCTGTACAAAAGGAGACCTGCAAGCATAAAAGCAAGGACAGGCCAACCTCCTCTTTCACAATGCATCAGCAACACATTTTGCTGCCCTTCCAATGACAGCCAGCTCTCACTGGAACGCAAGAAGTGGTAAACCATTTCTAACGGAAGCAAAGGACATTTCTCATATTGCCGAGGATACTCCATAACTGTCATATCATACTCAGACAAAACATCAGCAATATGACTCCTCTTATCCCCTTCTCGAAAGTTGAACACCATGAATGAGGCATCTGGATAGTGGTCCTGTAGCTGGGCTACAATACCACCAAGGTATTCTGTGTACTCAACTTCTTCCAATACATCCGTGGAGAAGCAACAATCAAACACTGTAAAAGCATAAAGTTCAATGTATCATTGCAAAAGAACCCAACTAAAAAGAACCCTTTTGCTGGAAAAGGAGTAAAAGATTGACTGAACATGCTCAACTCTCAACAACAGAAAAACCCAACTTAGCATTCTCAATTTCTAAAAGTTGCTATAAACCTAATCTAAGCATACCCAAGTTCTGATAACAGAAAACCTCAAATACCTACAACTTAACCCTAACAAATACCAATCCCCCAGCTTCAATAACAAGCTCTATGTAGCTAACACAACGAAAATTCGTGGCATGAAGTCAATTGCAAGAAAAAAACAGCTGAATTATGCAAGATTCATAACAATGCCAAATGCCAACAACCCAAAAATGACAATGACATAAAACCCAGAAATGGGAAACAAATCTAAACCTCTGATATTGCATCACATTCAGCAAAAATAGAAGCTTTTCAGCTCAATGATCATTAAAACCTTCAACTTACAGACATTATAACCAAAATTCAAACCAACCCTTCACAAAAAAACACAAAATTAAAACAAACCCAGAAAAATAAGAGCAAATTAAACATACCAAAAACACGCTCAGAGATTTCGAGAAGGCGATCGGGCGGTTTACGGTAGAAGAACCGGCGAAACAGCGCCATGGGATGGCGCTGTTTTCCCTGAAACCGGATCCAAAACGGTTAATTTGTACAAAACCCAACCCCCAAAATCTAGATCCAATCAATTCCGATCTCAAGATCAACAACAAAAGCAAAGAAAAACCCAGAATTTATTATTATTGGAAGAAAATGACAAAATCAAGGGAAAAAAAATCAACCAAAAATAGAAACCCCAGAAAAAATTCAGAATGGAATAATAGTTAGAACCAAGTAAAAATTAACAAAATGAATCAAAAAATGGTGGATCTCAAATGGGGATAACAATCAATCAAAAAGGGGTTAAGATAAAATGATCATATATTATGAAATGGGGATTAATAGAGGGAAGAAAGAAAAGGGTATATTAGTGTGGACTGAAAAGTAGACTCTTTTTTTTTTTAATTTCTCTCTCTTTTGTGTCTATGGGTCTGTCTTCTTTTCTTCTTCTTCTTCCCCTTTTCTTTCTCCCTCTATTTTCTCTCTCTTCTACAGGGAAAAAGAAAAGGAAAACTGGGTAATTGACACGTGGCAAAATGAAATGTGTGTATTTACAGGAAAGAGAGGAGAGAGAATGGGGTTTGAAAAAATGGAGATGAAAGAAAGATAGAAGAGTCTGGATCAAAAAAGACAGAGGATGATGAAAGATGGAAAGACAGAGAGAAAGAAAGAGAGAGGGAGATGGAAAATTACTAAGAATTATTGGGATTGGTAATGTCAGAAACATGCAGACTTTTTTTTTATTGGGTGGAGTCTTTTTTTGGGAAGGTGTTGAATCATTTGTTTATGAATGAAATGACAGTGTGTATGTTTGGCAAGAAGGCCAATCTTGTCGAAAATAACAGCGGGGTTTTTTAAACAAATACTTACTCTCTAGGGCTCAAGGCTTCATTTCTCTAGCCTCTGCCCTCTAGACCCAGATAGCACGGGTGAGCAGATAGCCAGATATACAACGTATCGGTTCTAGACTTAGAATTGGTTGGATTCGATGAATACGAGACTAGAATTTATTGTGACCTGTTTCTATTTTTGAGCAGTAAATTTTTAGACTTGTACCTATTGGATACCCGATATGTCAAAAGTGATGCTAATACGAATATATTGTTTAGATATTTGTTAGCTAAACAATGAAGAGATTTCGTTTTTGAATTCCAAGTGGAACTGGTGACCAGTATTGTAATCAGTTCCTATCGGTTCCTGGACCAATTTTAGAAACTTAGACATATTTAAAGTTAAATTGGCAACACTCTCACAAAAGCTCGGTACCCTATGTAGGAACTGGTCTCAATCTGTTCTGATTCCAATTCCCAAAAATAAGGAACTGCTCCAATCAGTTCAATTTCGGTTCTGGTTTTCAGGAACCAGTTTCGGGTCTGGGTCCATTTCCGAGTACCCCGTTATGCTCACCCTTAGTAAATAGTACGACTTTTGCATTATTCGCATATCTGATTTAGATTATACAAGCATTTTCTCACTATGTGAATGATATATTTACCTTCTAAATCTATTTATAAGAGTCTAAAGGGAAAATTTTATGCAGTGAGGAAGCATTAATAACACTAGTTGATCATGATTTTGGTATCAATTTCAAATATAATATTCCTTCTTCCCCATAATATAGTTTCCATTTCACATTTTTCACGGGAATTAAGGAAAGTAAAACATATCGTAATTTGTATTTAAAGTTGTACTTGTACTGGAGAATACATAGTTTTTCTTGCTTAAAATAACTAGTTTTTCTTTAATTTTATAATAAAATAGAATTACTTGAAGTTTTTTGCAACGTTTCGCCAACAAAATTAACTTAGATGAGCAATAGTGACCAATATATCACTTGCATCAAAGTAAAAAATTACACTAGAAAAATTAGAAATGATACTCTTTTTTGGGATACCTAAAAGGAAATGAGAACTAAATAATGGGACGAAAATAGTATCATTTTTGAAAATGTATTTAATGTCTATACAAGACCCTTAAAGTTAAATACTCCCTCCGTAAGGAATTACTTGCACATATTAGACATTTTCTATTCACAGTTTATGTCAAATCGTTGCAAGTAATGCATTACGGATGGAGTATACCAGTTTTAGAAATCAAAGTCTTGCATTAATAACTTGGCAAATGTAAAAGTTAAAATAGAGTATTTATTCAAGATGGAGGGGTAAAGCTTTTTCGCCTTTTTGTTAGACACATGGGGCACATGTAGTAATTAAAGAACCATTATATTATTATTTCGAATGGGTTTTTCATTTGTGTGCTTTCTTTATAATAGGCCACCATGACCATTGACCATACCATGGTATGCCATGACAAAGCATTGCTCTTTGTGATGTGCCCCATCGATTTTGGCAGCAAGTTTGCATGTTGCAATCTTATAGATATGTATGGTGGTGTATGTGTATCTTCTCAAACTCTAGTTTTTGCAACTTAGCCTCATGGTCAAAACTTGTCCCCCCTTAACCTTCGAATCTAATGAATAATTAACAAATGACTTCGATGGAGGAATCTGATCATCTTTTAGTATGGTTGTATCCCTAGCCTAAATTAGCCAAAATCGTCTAAAACATTTTAAAACCTTAAAAAGCCCTAGAAGCATAGTCTTGTTAAGTAATACAGCCATCAATGATCTAATATATAAAATCTTGATTGAGACTGTTTCAGTCATAGGTTTTACTGAAACGACCCAACAACGATTCTAAAAAAAACGTTATACTAGTAGAGAAGATAACTTTTCGAGGAAAACGCACCAGGAAGTGGAGGTGCCTTTAAAGAAGGTGGAGGCGGAGCGACTAGGACGGAGGATAGTTATGTCTATAATGATAAATACACCTTATAAACCAATATATTATGTATATAAATTGGTAAAGCAATGCCTTAAACTGATAAAAATGTCTTAACTTGATAAAACTGTCAAAAAAAAGATAATAGAAAGTAAAAAAACTGAAATTCATTTCAGCAAATTAATTTACTTAAACACTTCTCTACCAATAAGTTTTCAACCTCATACTGAATAAAACATATCGTGTAATACAAGTCACACCAATACATCACTGAATGGAGCTGAACATAGCGGAAAATAGCCAAGGGCTTGTTCTCTTTGGCTGAAAACAAATACATTGAACTGAACAAAATCGAATTAAATTGATTTGTAATTATGAATAATAAATGATGTAGAAAATAATAAATTCATAATAATAAATATTAATAAATAATAATAATAATTAATAATTAAATAAAAATATGAATAAACAATAAGTAGTACTAATAACGATATTAAATTAACATAGTACTCCCTTCGTCTCATTTTGATATATCCATTTTCTGTTTTAGGCCGTTTCAAAAAGATATACCCATATAGAATCTTTTCCATTTATATACATTTTTTCTCCCTATTTTACCCTTCAATATCTAAACATTGACCTATCTTTTACTCATTTGTACTTTAATGGTCCCCACCTTTGAGTAAACATAAAGCAATAAGGACAAAAAGTACATAAAAATTATTAAAATAAACATAAGATTCCCCTATGATTCTATTTGCCTTGTTTTTTCCCCGTATTTCAAATGGGTATATCAAAATGAGACAGAGGGAGTATTATATTTTAAAAATTAACCTATAATTGAAGATGATGATAATAATAATAATTAACATAATAAGTAAATATTAGTAATAATAATAAATTAAAACTTAATGATGATTATAATAGCAACAATAATATTTAATATTAATAATGTTATTATTATAATAATAGTAAGAATTAATGATAATAAAAAGGGATATTTTCTGAGTTACCCGGGGTTAGGGCTAATTCCTCGGATACCCTCCTCATTTTCGAGCTAGCTAAGATGCCACCAGCATCACTGTCGTTAGCTTAAATATCATTACTACTAACTTCTGTTAAGTTTTTGTTAAGTTTCTCTCATTATATTTCAGTTTTAATTTTAAAACACATAATAATAGAAAATTAAAACCCCCACCCCCTCCCCACACTCTCTCTCCTCCCCCCACCCCACCCCACCCACACTCTCTCCTCCTCATCTCCATTCCAATGAACCACCTCCCCACCCCCTGTCAACGCTGCCACCTACCCTGAAACCACCGGCCCACCCTCCACAACCCTCAAAACCACCCCCACTTTACCCTAAATCCACCAGCCCACCCTTCCCAACCACCACCACCTTCCTTCCAAATCGAGCCACCCCCAGAAACGAACCAAATCCGGGCGCAGCAGCTCGTGCCCTACCCCCACCACCAGTCAAAGTCGTTGGTGGTCGCCATTTGAGAAGCCTAGAAACGAACCAAATCCGGGCAGCAGCTCGTTGGTGGTCGCCACCCTTAGCTTCTTTCTCCGACCAGTCCACCAACGAGTTCATCACTGAGTTCGAAGAGCTCCGAGTCACATCCAATTGGGAACAACGTCTTCCGCAAGCTTGTTGGTTGATGCGAACGAGGAGGGGGGAAGGAGGCAGATGCTGCGCCCGGATTTGGTTTGTTTCTGGGGGTGGCTCGATTTGGAAGGAAGGTGGTGGTGGTGGTGGTGGTTGGTGATGTAGGTGACAGCGCTGTGGAAGTTGTTGGTTGGTGATGGGGTGACGGAAGGTGGTGTTATGGGTGGTGGAGAGAGAGTGGGTGGGGTTGGGGGGAGGGATGGTTCACGGTAAGGGGAGGAGAGAGAGGGAGGGTTTTGGGATTTTTAACTTTTGTTTTAATTTTCTTTTTTTTAAATGAAAATTGAATTAAAATTGAGAAAGTTAACAGAAAAGTTAACTGCGTTAGTAGTAATGGCATTTAAGAAGCAAACATTGACTCTGGTGGCATCTCAGCTAGCTCGAAAACGAGAGGGGTACCCGAGGAATTAGCCCTAACCCCGGGGTTGATAAGTGGATTTTAGGTTCACTTATTTGCATGTAGTTTTAGGGCATTTAAATGCATTTTAAGTCATTTAACTTCCTTTTCCTTCCCTTTTTCATCATTTCTTATTATCTTGTGTTTAGCATCTAGATTAGCTCATTTGCATATAGTTAGAATGTATATATAGGTTGTTGCATATGCATGTGCATACCCCCTTCCCATCTAACATTTGCCTCAAGAATTTTGAAGGATATAAAGCAAAAAGAGGCTTATAACAGGGGAGCGGGCGCTCCGCGCAGGGATCAAGAAATGAAGACAGAGGATCAGTGAGCTGGAGCGACCCAAGAGCGTTTGGGGAGCGGGCGCTCCATTTGCCCAGGCTCCGTAGTTTTATTTCGTGTTTACGATTTTGCCCTTATTTCTACGGGGTATAAATCTAGTTTTGTAATAATCTTAAGATATCTTTTTAATTCCAGAATTATTATTAGCTTAATTAGATAGAGAAATTTTAGAGAGAGAACTTTAGAGAGAAAGAATTTTAGAGAGATAAAGTAGATCTTGAAACCATTTTTGAAGCTTTTGAAGGTATTTCTATGGAGTTTTCCATTTATTGTTCATCATTCTAGAGTATTTGTTCTATCTTTTACTTTATTTTGCCTATTTACTTGTTTATCTTGTTTAAGCTTTTGATTAGTGTTGATTAGTTGATGTTTAGCTCATTATGTTGATTTCTACCATTGTTGATCTTCATTTAATACTTCAAGCTTTTCATTTTGCTTCTTTAATGGCTTTATAGTAGTTTCTAGGCTAGGGGAAGGGGATGAACTAGGTAGATCATGAGTTGACCTTAAAAGTCAAGCTAGGGGGTAGATTTAGGTGAAGTTGGGTTGACTAACCTATTTAATTGCTTGTTTAATTGTTTGATTATCAATTGAACTAGATTAGGGGATCAAAAGTGAAGGATTGAGAGATGAAGCTTTTGATAGACCTTAGGTTAGTCAATAGGTTGACTTCACCATGAGAATAGGTGTTAGGCTACCTAGGACCTTAATCGAATCGCTACGTGTTGTGGAAATACTTGAGCAATTGATTTTACCATGAGAATAGATAAAATTGGTTGATTAAGTCCTCCTAATTAGCTCGAGAGAGTAATTAGGAAACATTTGAGCGACCTTAGTCCCTTAGTTGAACCTAATAAATCCCCTTGGCTTGACGAATAGGTTAGCAATTGGTTAACTAGTGATTCCCCTATCCCTAGTGTCATCTTATTATTGTTAAACCCGAATCATTTAGTTTAATTGTTGGCTAATTAGTTCTTGTTTTCTTAGTTGATCAATTAATCTCAAAAATCATTAAAAATAGGCTTAGCTCGCTTAATTACTTTCAAACCTTGTTAATCTTTGCTTCCTCGTGGAATCGACCCTTTCTTACCCTATATTGGCTAAGTTAGATTTATATTTGGCACGTGCAACGACCGTGTCAAATTTTGGCGCCGTTGCCGGGGAAGCAACGGATTACATTGCATTGAATTGTGATTTTTGAGTCTAAGTCAAGTCTATTCCTCCTCCCCTTTTCTAATTTTTGTTTACTTTTGGTTACCAATTGATTGCTTACTACTTGGTGGTAAGCCCTTGTGTTACTAATTTCTATCTTGAACTTTTGTATTTGCATGTCAAGAAGGTTACGAGGAGATCCATTGCTTCCAATTGACCACAATCTTGAGGGCACATTACGGGAGTTGAGGAGGATTTTTCGGGAACCAAGGGTACTATCTACTAGTGAGGAGCAACCGGGGGAGGTGTTTGAGGAAGATCAATCTCGTTCTTCAACTTCTAGTATTATGGCAGAGGATCCACCCGTTCCAAGAGCTTTGAGGGACTATGGTCACCCCGAAGCATTTGAGCTCAAAAGTGGGATTCGGAGGCCGACAACAACCGCAAACTTTGAGTTCTCTCCACACTTGATTAGAATGATCAAGCAAGAGCCTTATGTAGGATGTGCCCATGAGTGTCCACTTGACCATTTGGCGAACTTCCTTGAGTTTTGTGCCACGGTCAAGCAAAATAATGTTACTCAAGAGTTCGTGAGGCTTAATCTTTTTCATTTCTCTCTCATGGGGAAAGCTAAGAAGTGGCTACAATCTCTACCTCCCGATTCCTTGACTACTTGGGCACAAGTAACGGCGGTTTTGTTGATGAGTTCTACTCCCAAGAGAAGACTTCCGAGGCTCGAAGGAAGATCTCTAATTTCATACAAGATGAAGATGAAAGTTTGAATGAGGCATGGGATAGGTTCAAAGACCTCCGAAGGTCGTGTCCACACCATGGGTATAGTCAATGGATGTTGATGCAAAGTTTCTACGATGGGTTGCTTCCTATGACTAGAGCTAGTCTTGATTCCGGAGCGGGGGGTCAACTCACCAAGCTACGGGTTGAAGATATTGAGCCCACCATAGAAGAGGTTGTGAGGCACTACTCTTGGGGGAACACAAGGTCTACAAGCAAGAAGGTTAGTGGTAAAGGGAAGTATGATGTGGAGGCCATGGATCATATCCATGCTAAGCTAGACACTCTAGCTAAGAAACTTGAGAAGGTGAACTTGGCATCCCCTAGCCAACCACCTTCGCAAGCTTTCTCTTGTGAAATTTGTGGAGGTACCGAT
Organism: Patellifolia procumbens; assembly: GCA_947645195.1. NCBI lineage: Eukaryota > Viridiplantae > Streptophyta > Magnoliopsida > Caryophyllales > Amaranthaceae > Patellifolia > Patellifolia procumbens. The sequence continues at coordinate 716,042 of CANSGD010000670.1, read as the reverse complement.
CATGCAAGCTCTTATTGTGGAGGATCTACGGAACATGTAGCATGGGTTGGTGCAAGACAAGAGGGGCCTTCAAACTTCAACAACCAAGGGAGGTGGAACAACCCCTCTCAAGGAACATGGAAATACCCTCCACCACAAAATCCCAACAACTACTCCTCCAATTTTCGACCACCTAGTTTCAATCAACCACAACAAAGACCACCCTTTGAGCCTAACCCACCCAAGCCTTCATCACTTGAGTCTACACTTCAACTATTCCTAACCCAACAAACCAAGACCAATGCCGATAATGATAAAAAGTTCGGGGATATTCACTCTTCCTTACAACAAATGCAAGCTCACAACAAAATGATTAAGACCCAACTTGCCCAAATTGCCCAACAAGTAAGCAATTCTTCTTCTTCTTCTACTCAATTCTCAAGCCAACCCGTGATTCACGAGCATGCTAAGGCCATTACTTTGAGATCCGGAGCAAACTATGAGGGGCCTAAGATGCCTAGTGAGGTGAATGAAAGCCCGAAAGTTGAGAAAAAGGGGAGTGAGGGGGAGGTTGAGAAGCTTCTTGAGGAGGTAATTGTGGAGGATGAAGGTGATGTTGAGCCAAGCCAAGATAAAGAGGTTCATGAGCAACGCAAAGAGGCTAGTCAAGCGGCACCCAAAGCTTATGCGCCTCCGGTTCCGTTTCCTCAAAGGCTAGCTAAGAAGCAACTCAATGATAAGTTCATGAAATTCTTAGAAGTCATGAAATGGCTTCAAGTGCACATCCCTTTCCTACAAGCCGTCTCAAATGCCAAGTTTCTCAAGGAGCTCCTCTCCAACAAGACCAAGCTCGAAGAAAGTGCCACCATTGCTTTGACCGTCGAGGTTAGTGCCGTACTTCAAAATAAGTTACCCAAAAAGCTTGAAGATCCGGGGTCATTTTCTATTCCATTGAAGATTGGGGACTTGGAGCCCAAGAGGGCCTTGGCGGATTTGGGGGCAAGTGTGAGTTTGATGCCCTTGTCCATCGCTAAGCAACTTAATTTTGAGCTCAAGCCTACTAGGAGGGTCATTCAACTCGCCGATAGATCGGTGAAAGTTCCGGTTGGAGAGTTAGAGGATGTACCGGTCCAAGTTGGAAGGGTTTTCATCCCTTGTGACTTTGTGGTTATGGAGATGGAGGAAGACTCTCAAGTCCCTCTTATACTTGGGAGGCCTTTCCTTAAAACGGCCGGAGTTCTTGTTGATATGAAGCGAGATGTGCTTACTTTGAGGGTAGGAGATGAGAGCATAGAATTTGCTTTCAAGAAATCAATGAAGTCTCCAATAATGGAAGAGGTGAAGAGGATTGATCGTTTTGATGAAGAGGTCTTGACTTTGAAGAGTTTAAGGGGTAAGACAGACCCCTTGGAAGATGTACTTTTGGGAGAAGATTTGGAAGATAATGAGGAAGGGTAAAACTTCAAGCTTGCCATGGATGCCTCTCCAATTTATTGTTCTAAGGAGGAGAAGATTGAGGCTCTTGAGGTGCCTTCACCTAAGGAGGAGAGTTCTAAGCCTCCTCCCAAGGTAGAGTTGAAACCCCTTCCCCCTTCTTTAAAATATGCTTTTCTTGGTGAGGGTGAGACTTACCCGGTGATAGTCAATGCTACACTTGAAGGCACTCAACTTACTCAACTTCTTGATGTCCTTCGGGAACATAGAAGTGTCATTGGGTATAGCATTGAAGATCTCAAAGGGCTAAGTCCTACTCTATGCATGCATAGAATTCATCTTGATGACGATCATGCTTCTTCTATTGAGCCTCAAAGGAGGTTGAATCCCAATATGAAGGAAGTGGTCAAAAAGGAGGTCTTGAAACTCCTTGAGGAGGGGATAATCTACCCTATCTCCGATAGTCGGTGGGTTAGTCCCGTCCATGTGGTCCCTAAAAAGGGAGGCATGACCGTCATCACTAATGAAAAGGGAGAACAAATCTCCACTAGATCGGTGACCGGGTGGCGTATGTGCATAGATTACCGGCGATTGAATAAAGCCACCCGGAAAGATAATTTTCCCATCCCTTTTATAGATCAAATGTTGGAAAGATTGGCGGGACATTCCCATTTTTGTTTTCTTGATGGTTATTCGGGGTTCTTTCAAATTCCCATCCACCCCGATGACCAAGAAAGGACTACATTCACTTGTCCATTTGGTACCTTTGCTTATCGAAGGATGCCATTTAGTTTGTGCAATGCGCCCTCTACATTTCAAAGGTGTATGGCCGACATCTTTTCGGACATGTTGGAGGATACCATTGAGGTATTCATGGATGACTTCTCCGTAGTAGGTTCATCTTTTGATGATTGTCTCAAGAACTTGAAAAATGTGCTTCAAAGATGTCAAAAGATGAATCTAGTGCTTAATTTGGAGAAGTGTCATTTCATGGTTGAGGATGGCATTGTGTTAGGACACAAGATTTCCCAAAAGGGAATTGAGGTAGATAAGGCCAAGATTGAGGTCATAGAGCAGTTGCCCCCACCTACTACGGTGAAGGGAGTGCGTTCTTTTTGGGACATGCCGGTTTCTATCGCCGGTTCATAAAGGACTTCTCTAAGATTGCTAGGCCTCTATCTAGCCTCTTGCAAAAAGATAATGAATTTGTTTTTGATAATGATTGCATGAATGCTTTTGAGACTTTAAAGCATGCCCTTATTTTCGCCCCATTGGGCAAGCTCCGGATTGGAGCTTGCCTTTTGAACTAATGTGTGATGCAAGTGATTATGCAGTGGGAGCCGTTTTAGGGCAAAGAAAAGAGGGAAAGCTACATGTTGTTCACTATGCGAGCAAGACACTTGATTCGGCTCAAAAGAACTACGCCACAACGGAGAAAGAGTTGTTGGCGGTTGTATTTGGCTTTGATAAGTTCCGGCCTTTTCTTGTGTGCTCCAAGGTGGTAGTATACACGGATCACTCGGCCATCAAGTGTCTCATGTCCAAGAAAGATGCGAAGCCGCGGTTGATTCGTTGGATCTTGCTCCTTCAAGAATTTGACATTGAAATTAGAGACAAGAAGGGAACGGAAAACTTGGTGGCCGACCACCTTTCCCGGTTGCCTTTGGGTGAAGACTCCCCTCTCATGATATGCCCATTGATGATAGCTTAAAGGATGATCTCCTATACTCCATCAAAGCCCTTGATACCCCATGGTTTGCCGACAAGGAAAACTACTTGGCTTGTGGGATCATTCCTTTTGAGTTTACATATCAACAACGAAGGCGGTTCCTCCATGATTCTAAGTTTTATGCGTGGGAGGACCCACTTTTTTTCAAGCGGGGGGAGGATGGTTTGTATCGAAGATGTCTTCCCGATGATGAGATTGCAAATGTGATTGAGAAATGTCATTCATCCCCCGTTGGAGGACATATGGGTGCCGACAAGACCGTTGCCAAGATCTTATCTTGTGGATTGTGGTGGCCCTCCATGTTCAAGGACGTTTGGGGCTTTGTGAAAGCTTGTGATAGGTGTCAAAGGGTCGGTAACATCTCCAAGAGGCATGAATTACCCCTCACCAACATTTTAGAATTGGAAGTCTTCGATGTTTGGGGGTAGACTTCATGGGACCCTTCCCTTCTTCGTTTGGTAACTCCTACATTTTAGTGGCGGTTGACTATGTCTCCAAATGGGTGGAAGCAATCGCCTCTCCTACAAATGATGCTAAGGTAGTTACCAAGCTCTTCAAGTCCGTGATATTTCCAAGGTTTGGGGTTCCGAGAGCCGTGATTAGTGATAGGGGATCCCATTTCGTCAAAAAGAGTTTCCAAGCACTCCTCTCCAAATATGGGGTGCATCATAAAATGGGGCTCTCTTATCATCCACAATGTAGCGGCCAAACGAAAGTGTCAAATAGGGAGGTGAAGCTCATCTTGGAGAAAACCGTGAACCGATCTCGCAAGGATTGGTCATTAAAGCTTGATGATGCTTTATGGGCTTATAGGACGGCTTTTAAGACACCAATTGGCACAACCCCCTACAAGCTTGTGTATGGAAAATCATGTCACTTGCCGGTTGAGTTAGAGCACAAGGCATATTGGGCCATCAAGCTTTTGAATTTTGATCTCAAGTCATCCGGGGAACGAAGACTTTTGGATGTACATGAGCTCGAAGAGCTTAGGCGGGATGCCTATGAAAATGCTAAGATTTACAAGGAGAGAACAAAGGCATGTCATGATCGAAGGATAATGAAGAGAGAGTTCAAGGTATGAGACAAGGTCCTTCTCTTCAACTCTAGGCTAAGACTCTTTCCGGGGAAACTTAAGTCTAGGTGGAGTGGGCCGTTTGAAGTAAAAACAGTGTTCCCGCATGGAGCGGTGGAAGTGTGGAGTGAAGAAAAAGGGACGTTCAAAGTAAATGGGCAAAGACTCAAGGTATACCACGATGGAACCCAAATTGAGCACATTTGTCACATTGCTTTGGATGACTACCCCCTTCCCCTATGAGGATTTTCATCGTAGGGAAGTCAAGCTAATGACTTTAAAGAAGCGCTTACGGGAGGCAACCCGGATTCTTAGCTTTTAGAAAAAGAAAGTGTAAAAAAAAATGAGAAAAAGAACGAAAAAAGAAAAATATGAAGAAAAAAAGAGTTATGAGAAAAATAGAAAAAAAATATATATATTAAAAAAAAAAAGAGTGAATAAGAGGTTTTAGATGACTGAAATATGAGGAAGATGGAAGAAAAGATGAAAAAATGGCTAAGTATAGAGATTGGAGGAGGAGCGACCCCCCAAGGCCTAAGGAGGGGCGCTCCGTCCATCGCAAAAAAGAAGCCCATGATCAGTAGCTTGGAACGTGTTGGGAGCGAGGGCAGAGCGCCCCGCTCCAAGCCTGGAGCGGGCGCTCCCTTTTGGCTGGAGCGGGCGCTCCAGCACCCAGCACGTCTCCTTCGTTTTTTATTGCGAATGCACGTGATTTTTTTATTCACACCCACCCCCATCCGTCCCCTTTTTCCCTATCTCTCACCCTCACCTCACACTCATCCTTTCACTCTCATTCCCCATTCTTTCAAACTCCCTTTCTCTCTCTAAAATCCATTAAACCTCCAACTTCAAACCTCCATATCTCCTTCATTTCTCAACATTTTCACTTCCTTCCTTCACAAATCCTTCATCTTTTCTCCTCCTCTACACAAAGAACCCATTTTCGTCAAAAAACCCCAAAATCAAAATTTATCATCACTTTAAGGTTGAAGTTTGAGGGAGATCTCCTGAAGAAAATGGTTAAGGAACACGGTTGACGCTTGAAGGCACCTAAATTGCTCGCAATTGTGGATTTTCTTCACCCCTCTTAAAGAGGGAGGTAAAACCTAACCCTAACTTTTATTTTTCTTCTAGATTTGTACTAGAAAATTGATAATATGATGATTGTGGTATTGTTTGTGGACTTAGCTGCTAGATTTTGATTTTTAATTGATTTTTTTTTAATTTTTTGTGTGATTTCTTTTATTTTTTCTTTCTAGTCACTTACTCTTTTAGCCTAATTTTTCCTAGTTTCTTTTATTTTTAATTTTTCTAGCTTCTTTTCATTATTTCTTTTTGTTTTCCTTCATTTTTGCTTTGAATTTTTGCCTTGGTTGGTGTTCTTATTTACGTCTTTAGTTGTCGGGTTGAGACCGTGGTCTTTTTAATTTCTTATAATCATCTTGGTTGCGTTATTCTCTTTAAACTCCAAGTATGTTTGGTAAACGAAAAAAAGTAAAAAAGACCAAGGTTCTTCCTCCCAAAAGAACCCAAAGGGAACCCTTCCGGCCCTTAAGTTCGTCAACCCCGACCATAAACGTCGGTATGACGAACTTAAGCACCGGAAGATCAAGGCCTCTAAGTTCTTCCATGGTGAAACTCTAAATAGTCTCAGAATAGTGCTAGATGTAAGGCGTTGTTTATATGTTTTAGGCTTAGAACGCTTTTACACCTTTAGCCCTTTGACATACGAGCGGCTCACATTGGAATTCTTAGCCTCTCTTGAGAGAAACGAGGTTGATGGACAAGAGGGGGAGTATGAAATCTCCTTCCAATTGTTCAATCAACCCCAATGTATCTCTTTGGGGAGGCTCAATGAGATCTTCCAATGTGATTCCTCTAATGCCATCCGAAATCCCGAGACGTGGCAATACCCCATCCACTATCAAAGGGACGCATTTTGGCATGATATTGCCGGATACACCCCCCTTTGATCCCAAAACGGGATATTCGTCTCATATGCATTCCCCCATCCTGCGCTACATTACCGGCCTCTTGGTTACCGCTATATTTTCAAAGAAAGAACCAAGTAAGGTAGCCTCGGAGGAGGTGAGTGCGCTATACATTGCCTCCCATAATCCAAGGATGTAGGAGGAATGTTGAATATCGGATTTCTATTTCTCCAACGGTGTATTGCCATACGCCGTGGAGAACTATTTAAATCCGATATTCACTGTGGGGGTATGATTACTATCATTGCTTCCGCTCTAGGGTTTGGGGAGCAACTTAATTTGTTGACTCCAATTGATCATAACCCCTACCTCGATTTGAACTATATTAGAGCTGCCGGGTGGATTGATTTTACCCCTGATCCCGCGCGGTTCGTTTGGAAGGTATGGGGTCGTCATCATTGTTACCTCCCCCACCCAGAGGTGACCACATTTGACCGCGACGGGGAGGATGGCGAGGTTTTTCTCATCCCTTATGAGCCCCCCGTCGCGGAAGCCCAGGCCGCACGCGGCAACTTAGCTCCTCCTCTCCATCGCGAGGAGCCGAGTTCCGGCCGACGTGCCTCAGTGTCGTCCTGCTCCTTTGACTATGAGGGGGCCTACTATATCGTATGATGAATACGATCCAATGCTTGAGAGAGGACTGGAGTGGTATGATGATACAAACTAATGCAATGTATCATCACCACGTGGAGAGTGGGAACGTTGACCCCTATGTCAACTTTCCAAATTGGCCTCCTCAACATGGGCCGGTACCGGGGTGGAATGAACGCCAACCCATGTACCCCTATTGGCCCCACCGCGACCCACCCTATGATTGGCGGGTACCCGGGGGTTCTAACCCCATGGGTGATCCCGCCTATCCCCACCCCTACGGCGCTTGGCCGCCGGGCTTCACGGGCGGTTGGGAGCCTCATGGCCCTCCCCCTTATGAAGACATGCCACCACCTCCCCCTTCGGGAGAAGGTCCATCATCTCGTATGGACGAGGACTAGATCCTCTTACCCCGCTCCCCCTTTACTTGTTTTGCATGATTACACCGAGGACGGTGCCTTGATTGTTTGGGGGGTGTTTTTATTTGCTTATGCTAGCGGGTTGTGGCTCATTTTGAGGGTTTGGGGTGTCTTTTTGCGTACGCGTGTTAGAGAGGACGCATTGGTAGGTCGGGTTTACGGGGCATGATAGGAGAGTGTGCTTTATTGATCATTGCCTTGAGGATTCAAATGAAAAGAACCATGGTTGAACATTTTTTCTTGTATATGACTTGTATATGACTTTCTCCTTTTTCTATCCTTTTTGTTTCCTTGTATATATCTTTTTGCTTTGCTTTTCTTTTTATTTGCTTCTTTTCTCCTTTAGGTCTTAGACTTGCATGTAGTATAGTTGCATATCATGTTAGTTTTGCATGTAGCTTATGAATTGCATATAGGACTTGTCTTTGGTAGTTTGCATGTAAGTTTTTTGCATCACCTAATTAAGGAATGACTCTATGTTTCGACTTTAGAGGTTAGAGGTTGGAAACTTGACTTTCGAGTAGGGGTGAATTAGCTTGAGTGTCTTATGTGCTCGTTAGGAGTATTAGGGGTGCGTTAAGCTTGGATGCATAGGTCTTGGTACGAATAGACCCCTCGATTGTCCGAGACTCGCCTTTAGCGTGAATTAGTGTCTCTATTTCCCTATAAAAAGCCTTTACTCTCTCCCTTGACCTTGGATAAGCCCTTTAACGACCTTGGAAACCCTTCTAGCCCAATGAAGTGTAAGGCTAGTAGCCTTTAAAAAAAAAAGAGAAAACAAAACAAAACACAAACACATAAAAATGAAAAAAAAAATGAAGAGAAAAAGAGCCCTTTTTGGCCTATTTGATTGAATAATTGGTGCATAAGAGCCCACAAGGCTAGTAGCCTATAGTTATAAAAATTCATGCTTCGGCCCCTAGAGATGCTCCAATGCCTTATGTATGAGCTACCTTACCCTCTTATCGCGTCTTATACAGAGTGCTCGGTACCGTGCCTCAGAATCATGACTATCGAGTGAGAGGTAGACCGCGTGAGGAGGTAGTCTAGGGCCCTTGCAATCAAAAAAAGAAGTTAACTAGTGAATAAATATGCTAGCTTGGGGGATCTTGTGAGCTTGTGGGGCATGATTGGTACTAGGTTGAGCGAGTTTTTCCATTTTGTAGGGAAAGGTTTCACTTAGGATCAATGAGGGCTTATGTGATAGTTGAGGGACCTCTAGGACGATCATTTTCTTTGCGCACTAGCTTATACCACTCATTTGACCCCTAACTTGTGGATAAGGAAAGACGACTATGAGCTTTGAAAGTTGGTCGAGTTCTCCCATTGCCTTGACACCTCTATTAGGACGAGGACCTTGATTTCGTGATGCCTTTCTTAGTTTTTATTGCATAGGTTTCCTTGAGATTGTTAATTGCTTGAGGACAAGCAATGGGCAAGCTTGGGGGAATTTGATAAGTGGACTTTAGGTTCACTTATTTGCATGTAGTTTTAGGGCATTTAGATGCATTTTAAGTCATTTAACTTCCTTTTCCTTCCATTTTTCATCATTTCTTATTATCTTGTGTTTAGCATCTAGATTAGCTCATTTGCATATAGTTAGGATGTATATATAGGTTGTTGCATATGCATGTGCATACCCCCCTCCCCATCTAACATTTGCCTCGAGAATTTTGAAGGATATAAAGCAAAAAAAGGCTTATAACAGGGGAGCGGGCGCTCCTAAGGATAGGGAGCGGGCGCTCCAGGGGTCAAGAAATGAAGACAGAGGATCAGTGAGCTGGAGCGACCCAAGAGCGTTTGGGGAGCGCCACTCCATGCTTGGAGCGTCCGCTCCATGTTGTGAGGAGCGGGCGCTCCATTTGCTCAGGCTCCGTAGTTTTATTTCGTGTTTACGATTTTGCCCTTATTTCTACGGGGTATAAATCTAGTTTTGTAATAATCTTAAGATATCTTTTTAATTCCAGAATTATTATTAGCTTAATTAGAGAGAGAAACTTTAGAGAGAGAAACTTTAGAGAGAGAAGTAATTTTAGAGAGATAAAGTAGATCTTGAAACCATTTTTGAAGCTTTTGAAGGTATTTCTATGGAGTTTTCCATTTATTGTTCATCATTCTAGAGTATTTGTTCTATCTTTTACTTTATTTTGCCTATTTACTTGTTTATCTTGTTTAAGCTTTTGATTAGTGTTGATTAGTTGATGTTTAGCTCATTATGTTGATTTCTACCATTGTTGATCTTCATTTAATACTTCAAGCTTTTCATTTTGCTTCTTTAATGGCTTTATAGTAGTTTCTAGGCTAGGGGAAGGGGATGAACTAGGTAGATCATGAGTTGACCTTAAAAGTCAAGCTAGGGGGTAGATTTAGGTGAAGTTGGGTTGACTAACCTATTTAATTGCTTGTTTAATTGTTTGATTATCAATTGAACTAGATTAGGGGATCAAAAGTGAAGGATTGAGAGATGAAGCTTTTGATAGACCTTAGGTTAGTCAATAGGTTGACTTCACCATGAGAATAGGTGTTAGGCTACCTAGGACCTTAATCGAATCGCTACGTGTTGTGGAAATACTTGAGCAATTGATTTTACCATGAGAATAGATAAAATTGGTTGATTAAGTCCTCCTAATTAGCTCGAGAGAGTAATTAGGAAACATTTGAGCGACCTTAGTCCCTTAGTTGAACCTAATAAATCCCCTTGGCTTGACGAATAGGTTAGCAATTGGTTAACTAGTGATTCCCCTATCCCTAGTGTCATCTTATTATTGTTAAACTCGAATCATTTAGTTTAATTGTTGGCTAATTAGTTCTTGTTTTCTTAGTTGATCAATTAATCTCAAAAATCATTAAAAATAGGCTTAGCTCGCTTAATTACTTTCAAACCTTGTTAATCTTTGCTTCCTCGTGGAATCGACCCTTTCTTACCCTATATTGGCTAAGTTAGATTTATATTTGGCACGTGCAACGACCGTGTCAGGGGTACCTCAGACCTAATAAAAATAACAATCGCCTGTAGATATAACTAGAGAAATTTATTATTAAGAATAATAATTAGTAGTAGTAGTAGTAAAATAGATTAGATTATTAATAAGGAAAAATTATGAATAACCACCTGTCAGATACACCAATTTCAAAATAACCACCCCAAATTATTTTGCATTTAAATAACCACATCTACTTATGTTCACGTTTTAAAATACCCACCTCTTAACGGAAAATCTTAACACCGTTAGTTTTAGGGCTCAACTTTTTTTACTCTCTACAAAATTTCACTAATTGCCTTACTAATCTATAATTTGACTGGTCAAATCATGATTAACAATTTAGAAATCTTTTTTTATTCAATTTTACAATTTTTTAAACTATATATTTTTGATATATGACACGGTAATGGACACAAATTTCGAGACAATATTTTAATCGCATTTTCAATACTCAAGACGACGTTTTTTCGAAAAACGGACACCACCGTATGCCCTTCATGGGCACGAATTTTGAGATTCCCTACGAAACGAGTACCTACAAGCCGGCTTTTTGGGCACGTACTTCGACACGCTTTTTTCGGACAGAATACAGAGTTTTTTCGAAAAACGGACACCGAATCATGATTAACATTTTAAAAATATTTTTTATTCAATTATACAATTTTTAAAACTATATATTTTTGATATATGACACGGTAATAGACACAAATTTCGAGACAATATTTAATCGTGTTTTTAATACTCAGGATGACGTTTTTTCGAAAAACGGACACCACCGTACGCATTTTATGGACACGAATTTTGAGATTCCCTACGAAACGAGTACCTACAAGCCAGGTTTTCGAGCACGTACTCGAGACAATTTTTTTGGATGGAACACGTTTTTTCGAAAAATAGACCGGTGTCCGTTTTGAGGGGTTTTTGTCGATTATTATCTCATACTCTTAGACTCTAATTACTTAGCTTAGGCTAAACTCTCTCTAAAACTCTTAGTTTTCTCATTTTGTCCAACTTTGAAGATCGAATCCTGAATTCAATTCAAGTAATTTTCTTTCAATCTCTTTTCTTTATTTCTATTGCTTTGTTAATCATTTTTAATTTATTTAATCTCTATTGCTTAGAATCCATGATTAGTGAGTAGTTCATTATTTAGGGTTTGGGCGAAAGTATGAATTAAGGGCTTAATGTAGATTGTTAATGCTTTTTATGATTCAATTGAATGATTATGCATTGAATGTGGTGTTTTGACACCCTAGGATAGATCTTGATCACGTTTGTGTTAGGGAACTTAGGGTTTTATTGTTCTTAATCGAACTTTAATCCCTTTTGTCATTCCCATGTTTCGACTTGATTTCTAGACCAAGGGATTGGGTAGGAATTAAGGGGATCCTTTGATTAGGGGTTTTCCAATGTCATTGAATTTATTAGTCAATTGACCAAATACCATTCGAAAGAGGATTTGGTTGGTTGATTAATCGATTACTCTTGAGGACCATTCGAGAGAGGACTCAAGTAAATTAGAGGAAAACTTAACCTTGTATTGTCATCGTTGTGAATCACCATAGTGTTGATTATCGTTGTCTAGCCCAAGTTCATACGAGTAGCCCGTACTCTAATGTTTTCCTTATTATATTAAGTCCCTTATTTGATTATTAGTTGGTTTTCGATAGCTAGTTGATTAGTTGGTACCTAATTCAATCTCAAACCCCAAAAAATCATTCACTTAGGTAGTTTTGGACTTAATAGACCTTAGTCAATCCCAATTTCATTGTGTTTTGACCCTTGACTTGCCATTACTACGTTCATAGTAGTTTCTCGTCAGGTTTATAAATTTTATTTGCTAAGCGGTTCTTAATGCCTTAACGATACACTAAAAACCTCTTATCAAAATGGCGCCGTTGCCGGGGAAATTGTGCTATTGATTGAAGTTTACTTGAGTTTAGTATTGCTTAAGTGATTTTTCTTTTGTTTTTGACTGTGTTGTTATTAGCTAACCCTGTGATTTGCTCTGTTGTGTTACATGAGAAGGAGAGCTCACGGTTCACCCATCTTACCTTTAGATCCGGAAATCAATCGCACTTTGCGAAAGCTTCGGGGAGGTTTGGAACGGTTGACCTTGGGCTGCACCAGCTTCACCAATCTCAAGTTCAACAAGTGAAAGTGAATCAGACATGGGTGATGAAAATGCACAACTTTTCAGGGATTTCGGAAATCCGGGGTCCTATGTTTTACCGGGTGGAATTCGACTCCCCACAACCACTACAAATTTCAGCATTCACCCTCAGTACTCACGGATGGTGAAAGTAGAGCAATTTTGTGGAGGGTCAGATGAGGATCCACTAAATCATCTTGATCGGTAGCTGGAGATTTGTGCTATGATAACGACGAATGATGTCGCTCCAGACTACATCAAGATGCATCTCTTCCGGCCTTCTCTTTCCAGAAAGGCAAAGTCTTGGCTCAAGAGCTTGCATGCTAACTCCCTCACTACATGGGAGCAAGTTACATTGGCTTTTCTGAAGAAGTATTTTCCAGAGTCGAAAACCGCAGATATTAGGAGGCAGATCTCCTCTTTTGAGCAAGAATGTGATGAGATACTTGCGGAGGCTTAGGAAAGGTTTAGGGAATTGATTCGTTTGTGCCCTCATCATGAGTTCAATCAAAATCTACTCATGAGGTTCTTCTATGATGGTCTTGATCCTATGTCATGTGCTAACCTTGATGCTGGAGCGGGAGGTCAACTTTCTAAGATCCCGCTGATAGGATTTAGTCGTATCGCCTATTCAAAAATAAACCTACGGTCCTCTAACTAAGGTAGTCAGTGGAAGCAGGGTCGAATCCACAGGGAGACAGAGTTTCTAAATCAATATTCAACCAATTCAGCTACTCCAGAGTAAATCAGAGAAGAATTAATTAAACTAATGATTAAGCTAAGAAAGACGGGAAAAATCGAGGATTTAACTATGAACTAAAACCTAGGGTATTAGGTCGGTCCACCATGCTTATACCAATCAAACAAGGGCAACTACTATCAAAACCTAAATCAAGAGTCGGGGGATTAGAGCCTATGTTGAGCTATGGTTAAGACTCAACGCTCATAGTTCAACATACGCCGCATGTTCACTAACATAATCAGAACTACTGACATGTCCTAGGCCTCTAGTCGTAAGACGGATCTGTGCAAACAACTATTAACCACAAGCAACCAAAGAAACTGCGTAATAACGTTAGTTACTCAATAAAGAACAAACCACATCATAATCACCCTAATCAAGCCCTAGAAATCAATAGGATTCTAAATCATAATCATGGTATAAACATGGCTTTCCTATCTAACACCCTAGAAAGAGAACTACTCACTCATAATCGAATTAACAACGACAAAACTAATTGAAAACCCTAACAATTGCATCATGAACGATTAAATAAATAAACTAAGCAATCAAGAATAACAAAAGAGATTAGGGTAAGAAGGAATACCAATTGACGGAAAGCAGGAACTTTTATTGAAATCGAAATAGGTTTGATCACCTCTAAATTAATCTAAATTGTTTGAATTGAACTAAGAACAATGAAGAATAAAACTAGTCTAAAGCTAATGAAAGATGAATAAAAGATGTCCCTAAATAATGAGGAAAAAGGTATTTATAATACCCCCTCAAGTTAACTAAAAACGGAAACAAAAGGCGAAATCCGCGTAAAAGGGTGCCAGACCCGATCGGGCCCGAGCACAGTACCCGATCGGGTCCACAGTACAAAAGTCATCAGCCTTGCTCCTGGGCTTCTAGTGGCAGCAGCGCAGCTTCAAAGGTGAGAAACTGGGTCGACCCGATCCAGCACCCGATCGGGTCTGTGATCGGGTCAACAGCAAATTGGCCCAAATGCGCCCTCTTTGCGTGGGAAGCAGCAGCGTAGGAATGCTAGGTGGCCCACCCGATCGGGCCTGGGAGCAAGTTGACCCAGCGTGGTCGCAACTGCAGCAGCTTCAAAATAGGAGCTACGAGAATCCGACCCGAAGATACACCCGATCGGGCCTGGGCACATGTGTGCTCGCCCGATGGGATCGGGCACGCCTTGCCCGATCGGATCCGCAACTTCTATACCCGATCAATGTATTTTCGCCTGATCGGGCCATTTTTGCCTGATCAGAGTACGGAAACCTCCTTTTTGACTCTTTGGCTCTCTAATCTTCATGTTTAGGGGTCTTGGGACCTCCTAAACTACCCATAAAGCTCGTGAGCCATCCTACGTGCCTCGTAACATCTCGTAAAGCCGTGGTTGCTTCCAAATGGCTCGGGGATAAGAAGAAAACTCCATAAAACCTGCAATTCAACACTAAAACACAAAGCCACAACTATATACGATAGTTAGCACAAAATAGCTCCCAAGAGCTCCATTGACGCACAAATTAGCTTGTAAATAAGGGAGAAAAGTCTATATAAATACGTGATATCACCCGCAAGACCAATTAGAGGCCACCATAGAAGAAGTTATCAAGAACTACTCTTGGGGTGGAAGAAGGAGAGGTGCTCAACCTAAGAAGGGTGGAAAGTTTGAGTTGGACCCAATGGATCAAATTCAAGCGAAGATTGATCAACTAGACAAGAAGCTCTCTAAGATCACCCTTGCATCATCAAGTCCCTCACAAGTGAATGCTTTCTCTTGTGACATATGTAGTGGTACAAACCATGATACCTCTTATTGTGGAGGATCTCAGTCAGAGCATGTGGCGGCCATGAATTCTAGAGGAGAAGGTTATCAAGGTAACCAAGGGTATAGAAGCAATCAACAAGGAGGTTGGAGACAACCTCAACCAGGATACAACCAAGGCTTCAACCAACCTCAACAAGGTTAGAATCCACCTCAACAAGGGTTCACTCAAATCTACAATCAATGTGAATCCTCCTCTCAAATATCTAATAGTTACCAAGCCCCTCATCAAAGATCCAACTTTCAAAAAGCCCCTCTAAACCCACCATTTCCTAAACCAAACCCCGAACCTACTCATTCCTCCGATCCTACCTCCCAAATTCTCCAACAACATCAAACCATCACCCAAACCCTTGCTCTTGAAAGCCAAGCACTTCAAAGCCATGACCAAAGGTTTCAAGAGTTACAAGCTCACACCAAAATGCTTGAAACCCAATTGGCTCAAGTGGCCGAGAAAAACCCATCTAACCCCACAAATCAACTTCAAAGACAATCAATTCCTAACCTCAACCTACATCAAGTCAAAGCTATCCATTTGAGGTCGGGAACAAACTATGAGGGCCCCAAGATGCCTAATGAGTGTGAAGAAAGTGAAGTTGAGGTGGTTGAGAAGGACAATCAAGTTGAGGAAGATGAAAGGGAGGTTGATGTTGAGAAAGGAAGAGAAGATAAGGAAAATCATGAGTAAGTTGGTGACAAAGCCCCATTGTCAACACCTCCTCCACCTAAGCCCTATGTGCCACCGGTCCCATATCCTCAAAGGTTGGTGGAGAGGAAGTTGAGCGACAAATTCATTAAGTTCCTCCAAGTTATGAAAGGCCTTCAAATACACATTCCATTCCTTGAGGCCATGTCTCAAATGCCAGCCTATGCCAAGTTCATGAAGGAGATCCTCTCCAATAAACGGAAGGTTGAAGACTAGGTTATTAAATTGCCATACCAAGTAAGTGCTCTAGTGTAACGAGATATGCCTAAGAAGCAAAGAGACCCCGAAAGCTTCACTTTGCCGGTGAATATAGGTGACCTCGAGCCTAAGGGTGCATTGGTCGATTTGGGTGCGAGTGTGAGTTTGATGCCTCTATCTATTGCTAAGCGCCTAAACTTCCCTCTTCTTCCTACGAGGAAGACTATTCAATTGGCGGATCGATCTTTTAGAGCCCCGCGTGGCGAGTTGGAGGATGTCCCAATACAAGTTGGGCATGTCTTGGTGCCATGTGATTTTGTGTTGATGGATATGGAGGAAGATTCGGAGAGTCCTCTCATTCTTGGAAGAGAATCTCTTAAGACATTGGGTGCCGTAATAAATTGCAGAAATGATACAATCACGGTTGAGGTAGCCAATGAGAAGGTTGTATTTGAGTTCTCTAAAACATTAAAGAGACCCATGATAGAGAGAGTTAGTCGGGTTGGTCATGTGGAGAGTGAAATGGAAGGTTTTGAGAGAGAAGCTCACACAGATGATGAGCCATGTGCTTCTACCCCTGAAGCACTAAGTTTGAACATTGATAAGGTGAAGAAAAATCTCTATGCTTGTCGCTAAAACTATCGTCGAGGAGACACATGAGGCGGAGTTGAAAGTCCTTGTCGCTTCCATTGATAAAGAGGAGAGTTCTAAGCCTCCTCCTAAGGTGAAGTTAAAACCCCTTCCCTCCTTTCTAAAGTATGTTTTCCTTGATGATGCACGTACTTATCCTCTTATTGTGAACTCGGCTCTTAATGACATCTCTATACCAGAATTGATTAAGATATTGCAAAAATATAAAGATGTCATTGGCAACTCGATTGATGACCTTAAGGGGATAAGCTCGACTCACGTGGTTCCCGATCCCCCTCCCGATCAGTGAGTCGGGATTTTTCCCCTCCCTTGCTACTGTTATTATTAGACTTTTCACAGTGAGGACACTGTGTGGTTTAGCTTGGGGGAGGATGTATATATTAGTTGCATATAGTTTGCATTAGTTGCATATAGATTGCATTAGATGCATATAATTTGCATTAGTTGCATATTAATGTTATTTTTAGATTGCATATTAGCATTTAGTATCATGTTTAGGATGCATATAGATTGCATTTAGGTTAGAACTCTGCCATTGGTACGCATGTGTTCTTCTTGACGACCTGAAAACTGAAAAAGGAAATGCTTTGATAGTCTATAGTAGGCCAAGGAATCGATTGGCTGTGGTATGATTGGTCTCCCTCTTGTGCGGCTCGACCGATGTTGGTAGCTATTCCCTTTGTGAGAGTTTGTTTTTATAGCCTTATAGACTGACATCTTTTCAGTCTTATCTGCTTGTTGTGTGATGCTCTTCCTTGACAAATATTCTCTAGAACTTGCATTGATTCTCCTTGAAATTGCATTGACTGGTTTGATTCTTGAATTTGATTGAGGCGTTTATTGTATACATGAACGACATTGCCAAATGCCACCCACATTATCTTATCTCCTTTGTCAACCTCGTGAGCCTGAGCCTGTTTTCTTGTTTAACCGCATCTTTAGACTATTACCGATTTCCTAACCTAGGGGATTGTGAAGCTAGATTGGAGAGTGGTATATCTTGTGATTCAGTGCTTTGTTAGTGATTTGAGTTGGTTGTATGATGTGTGTTGTGGTTGAACTCACGTTTTGTGTTGAGTTCACCTCCTCGCTACTTCTTGTTGATATCCTATCTCTCTCCCTTATTATTGAAAAAAAAGGAAAAAAAAAACAGAAAAAAAGGGAACATCAAACATCCCAACAAAAAAATTGTGGTTTTGTTCTTAGTGCTTAATAAAGGGAGATTAGGAGATGCTATTGGAGGAGGTATTATTGGTTGTTTGAGTTGTTGCAACAAAGTTATATGGTTTGGGGTTAGCATTTGTCTAGATGGTGTTGATTTAGGATGCTTCACTTTCCCCTATTTAGCACCAAATTCCCAAATGTATCCACACCCCCACTTTTAGTCTTCATTACAACCTCGATAAAGTCCTCATGATTCTTGAAAAGAACCTATGTCTCACGCGATGGAGAGTGAGAAGATATGCAAGCCTGTGGTAGGATTTAGTCAATGGAATTGAGCCTTGAGCGATTATTGCGACCTTACAAACACATGAGAGACCTTGAGCACGACTAAAGTGAGAGCTACTATTCATATGAATGAGCCAAGCTTGGGGGAGAACTTGTGGTAAGATTGGATACTTTTCCTTGTGCTATAAACTTTGAGGCTTGATAGTGTTTTGCATTTATTGATGAAAAGGTCTGAAAGGTGTTTATTCTCTATCTTGGCATGCGTATTATTGTGAAGAGTCATTGAACTCTAACCCTTGAATTTGATTTGCATTGCTTGAGGACAAGCAATTGGACTAGCTTGGGGGAGTTTGATAAGCAGTTTATTGTGCTTAATTGTAGGTTATTTTTAGTGTCCTTACATGTAGTTTAGAGCATTTAATCCTAGCATTGCATGGTTTCTGTCACCTTTGAGTTATATTGTCGCTTCATTATCTATTTAGTTGTTTTTGGATGATTTCCAGGCTAACTAGCAGGTTTTTGAAGCCATATGATCATTGGAAAACTAGTTGTGGACTGTTGAACTTCAAAGAGACATAACGTTTGATCTATAAATCGGATTAAGGTGATTCTAGTGGGAGGTGTTAGCTCGTTTCGATAGCTTTCCAACGACTGGTATGAGCCCAATTCCAATAAGAGACGAGAGAGGTATGATCTTTCGAAGTTGAGATGTCCGCTGACTAGTAGGTTACCACGGTTGTGGGGACCTGTAGCAAGCAAGGCAGACTGTTGAAGATTTGGAACTGATCCTATGAAAGTCAGGGGCCACGGTCGTGGCAAAATCACCACGACCGTGGTGACCTGACTTCGTCGAGTCAGTCCATTTGGAGATTAGCTGCTGCCTAGACAATTTTAAGGCGCCACGACTGTGGCGACCTGACTTCGGGTTTTGATCCCGTTTTTTCGTCTTAGTTTAATGAACCTTATATTTAGTTTTGAGGGGTTTTTGTTGATTATTATCTCATACTCTTAGACTCTAATTACTTAGCTTAGGCCTAAACTCTCTCTAAAACTCTTAGTTTTCTCATTTTGTCCAACTTTGAAGATCGAATCCTGAATTCAATTCAAGTAATTTTATTTCAATCTCTTTTCTTTATTTCTATTGCTTTGTTAATCATATTTAATTTATTTAATCTCTATTGCTTAGAATCCATGATTAGTGAGTAGTTCATTATCTAGGGGTTTGGGCGAAAGTATGAATTAAGGGCTTAATGTAGATTGTTAATGCTTTTTATGATTCAATTGAATGCCTATGCATTGAATGTGGTGTTTTGACACCCTAGGATAGATCTTGATCACGCTTGTGTTAGGGAACTTAGGGTTTTATTATTTTTAATCGAACTTTAATCCCTTTTGTCATTCCCATGTTTCGACTTGATTTCAAAACCAAGGGATTGGGTAGGAATTAAGGGGATCCTTTGATTAGGGGTTTCCAATCTCATTGAATTTATTAGTCAATTGACCAAATACCATCCGAAAGAGGATTTGGTTGGTTTATTAATCGATTACTCTTGAGGACCATTCGAGAGAGGACTCAAGTAAATTAGAGGAAAACTTAACCTTGTATTGTCATCGTTGTGAATCACCATAGTGTTGATTATCATTGTCTAGCCCAAGTTCATACTAGTAGCCCGTACTCTAGTGTTTTCCTTTATTATATTAACTCTCTTATTTGATTATTAGTTGGTTTTCGATAGCTAGTTGATTAGTTGGTACCTAATTCAATCTCAAACCTCAAAAAACCCTTCACTTAGGTAGTTTTGGACTTAATAGACCTTAGTCAATCCCAATTTTCTTGTGGTTCGACCCTTGACTTGCCATTACTACGTTCATAGTAGTAGCTCGTTAGGTTTATAAATTTTATTTGCTAAGCGGTTCTTAGTCCTTAACAATACACTAAAAACCTCTTATCAGTTACTATCTGATGTGTTTTAAAATAATATCGCAAGTGTATGGTGGTTGTTGTTAGTAAAGACTTTGCGAGTACGGGTTGAATCCACATGGAGAAGGGTTTCATTTTTGTAAGTTCAACTAAATAACTACTTCAGGTGGTATCAAGGAAGAATTATTAACTAAAGACTAAATTAAAGAAAGCATATTTAATTCAAGAAAATACCAATTAATAAAAACACAGGGCAACAATTCGGTTCAACATGCTTATACCAATCAGAGAGGTTTAAATAACTAACTTATTTAGGTCTAGAATCGAGCAATTAGAGCAGGTGTCAATCCTATGATAAGGTTTTAACGCTCATAAATCAACATATGCAGTTCGATCACACACATAATCAAACTCAATAGTGTGTGTTTTAAACCTCTAAGAGTAAGATCAGTCAATACAAAAAATTATTAGCCCAATTGTAATTATTGAAATTGGCCACTAATATAAATCACATAATAAAAACGAATCGTTCTATTCACAACCCAAATACAATCAGAATTCAAAACATAATCATGGTATAAATATAGCTTCCCTCACTAAGCCCTATAAAATAATCTACTCACTCATGATAACGAAAGCAATAACAAATTCAATATGAAAATCCATAATTTGCGTCAACATACTACAATTATTATCAAAGGTAAACTCATTAAAAACGAAGAAAGCAATTAAAGTAATGAATAGGGAAATTACTGAATGAAATGGAAAACTGAACTTTTATTGAAGACGAACAAATCCAAAGTTTAGATCTCTTGAGAAAGCTAAAGTGTTCGCAAAATTAAATTCTCTAAAAATATGAACTACAATAATAAAAGCTAATATTTTTTTGAATTTACTTGTCTATTTATACTAATCCTATAAAAACAATAGATATTATGGAATTCTATCCTAAAAAGGCTTCAGGATCATCCGCCCGAAGCCCGATCGGGCGGATCTTTTGTCTTGCAAACTGCAGCCAGCAATACTTGTAGCACTGCTCGATTTGATCGAGCCAACTCGCCCAATCAACCCTGGTCATCGAATTTACAACAGGGTTGCTGCCACCCGATCAAACCCGCAACAAAGCTAATAACCCATAGAATGCAGGCTGATAAGCACTTTTATTGTGCTTATTTGTAGAGCACTTTAAGTGTTATTGCATGTAGTTTAGAGCATTTAGGTTTAGGATTGCATGGTTTATGTCACTTATGAGATCCACCGTTATTTCATGACCTGTTTAGTTGTTTTTGGATGTTTTCCAAGCTAACTAGCAGGTTTTGGAAGCTATTTGATCGCTTGAGGATTTGATGCGGAGTTTGGATGAAAATGGCCTTGAAGATAGGTCTACACGATCGTGTAGAACATGACACAGTCGTATAGCCTCCTTAAGTAGGAAGCAAGAAGTGGTAGACTTTGCTGGCTCGATGTTCTGAAGAGCCCATGACCATAGGTGCTATTTTTCACGGATGCAACAAACTATGCTGCTTGCTCACTTATTTGATAAAATTAGAAGCCCACAGCCGTGGGGTTTTACCCACGACCGTGGGTCTTGATTTTTACGGAAGCAGGAAGATCTCAGTTTGCTGACTGACTCTCGGAAATCAAGTCTACACGGTCATGGGGTTTTTCCCACGCCCGTGTGGACCTGTAGTTTGCGTTTTGTCCGACTCTTTTAATTGACTTTAATTGAAGACTATAAGTAGCGAAAGCTCTTTATGATGTAATTGTCAATTATAGCAAATACTTACTCTCTTCCATTGTCATTGCTTTCGGAGATCGAAACTTCAATTAATCCAAGTACTATTTTCTTAATCTCTTCTTTATTTTCATTGCAATTGTTAATCATGTTTACCCTAATTGATTTTGTTTGTTTGGAATCCATGATTTGTGACTAGTTTTATTTCTAGGGTTTGGGTGAAAGTATTAGGGCTTAATATAGATTATTGATGTAATTGATTTTTTTTTGTTTTTTTTGGGTAAGAAGAAGTGGCCCGGACTCCGCTCGGGTCCTAATGGGCTAGGCACTTGAGAGTAATGGGGAAGTATAAGGAGAAAATCCCTACCCTCAAAGTGCCCCTAGTGGGGATTCCCCCAACCATGAGGTTGAAAGGTTGCTCTCCTTACCACTAGACCAAGTACTACTTGGTAGATGTAATTGAGTTATACTATGATTATTATGCATTGATTTTGGTGTTTTGACACCTTAGGATAGATCTTTATCTCATCTATGCTAGGGCATTTAGGGTTTCAATTGTTCTTCGTTGAATGTTGAATTCTTTTGCCAGTCCCATGTATCAACCTATTTTATAGGCCAAGGGATTGGGTAGGAAAGAAGGGGATCCTTTAATTAGAGGGTTTTCGCGCTCATTGAGTCTTTTAATCAATTGACCGGAGACCATTCGAGAGAGGATTTGGTTGATTGATTAATCAATTACTCTTGAGGGCCATTCGAGAGAGGACTCAAGTAATTTAGAGGGAAGCTTAACCTTGCATATTTATCGTTCTTGAATCGCTATTGTATTTGTCGTTGTCTAGCCCGAGTTCATACTAGTAGCGCGAACTCTAGTGTTTCCTTTATCATATTTACATTCCATATTTGATTATTAGTTCTCATTACTTAGTTAGTTGTTAGTTGGTATGAATCGGTTCCTCGTATACCCCCAAAAACCATTCACTTAGGCAGTTTTAGACTTATTAGACTTTAGTTAATTCCTTTTTCCTATGGATCGACGCTAGACTTGCCTTTACTACGTCCATAGTAGTTGCTTGTTAGGAGTTATAAATATTGTTTGGAAAGTGATTTTTGGTGCCTTAACGACACACTAAAAACCTCTTATCACTGGCGCCTACAACTATTAACATCTCTAGAATCCATGACACCAGCCACCTAAACATCCCAATGCACCACCCCGCCACCATTGATGACTTCAGAACACCTACCATCGCACCGACACGAAGCAACAAACCCCATCTTTGAGAATACGAAGCAAGCCTATATTTGAGAATGCGACGACAACCACGAGAGAGTGATTTTACGTTGTCGTTCGTGTGTCGCCGGTGAGTGGTAGAGCAGAGGTATGAAAGGAAGAAAGAGAGAAGGGGGAGAGAAGCAACGAGAATTTTTTTTGGGCAAAAGAACATTGTTCAACAAAAGGGTTTTAATTTTCTTACCCCTCATATCCCTTTGATTCTTTTTCCCTTACCTCGTAGCAGCCAAACGCCCCCTTAATGTGAAATAGTATTTATTCAACCCAATATAATTATTGATCTTTATTGTATAAGGGAAAAGGAGGGGACAACAAAATTTGAAATTAAATACAAATACAAATAGATGGCATAATTCTCTCGTTAGTTAATTGTTTTACAGTTTTAAAATTTGAAATTAAATACAAATACCACAACAAATCTAACCGTTATATTTTCGTGTAGAATTTTATATGATTTCACACGTATCGCGTGCATATACGGCTAGTATAAATAAAAGGGGTGTTATTAAACGTAGCCCGTATATACCACCTCACAACACGTATTGAATTGTCCTAATTACCTTACTAAACAATTAAACATAGCTCGCATTCGATTTCGTGTTTTAAAAAAAAGAAAATTTCCAAAATTGATTTTTCACGGTGCAGGATGGAGTTTCCATTCCGTGAAAAATCAATATTTTTTTCACGGTACCAAATGGAGTTTCCTGGGTAACGAAAACTCCACTCGATACCGTGAAATTCGATTTTTTTTGGTACCGGGTGGAGTTTTCGGTACTATAAAGAACTGAGATACCGAAAACTCCATTCGATACCTTGAAAAATCAGTTTTTACGTTACCTAGTACCGAAAACTTGATTCGATATTGTGAGATTCGATTTAAAAAACGATAAAATCATGGAAACGGAAGCGGATTTGGGATGGAAGAAGTTGTGGTGGTGGTGGTTTGGAGGGAATAAGTGTAGATTGAAAGGGTATAAAGTGAGTAAAGGGACATGAGGTGCTATAGACATTTTCGTACGTATACGGACTGTGACCTGGTCAATATAATATAGACTGTATTTACGACCTCATAGCCCGTATTTTGGAATGAATTGTCCAAATTACCCTTACTAAACATAGCTCGTGTCTGGTTCTGTGTTTTTTTTAAAACTTTTAAATTGATTTTTCACGGTACCAGATAGATTTCGATACCCGGTACCGAAAAATCCATCCGGTACCGCGAAAAATCAATTCTTAAAAAATCGTTAGAATTATGGAAAACGGAAGCGGATTTGGGCTGGAAATGTTGTTGGTGGTAGTGGCTCACGTTGTGGTGGTGGTGGTTGGGACTTGGGAGAGGAGAAGTTTAGACTAAAAGGGTATAAGGTGAGTAAAAGAAGATAATAAACATACTATATTTCTACCATATATTTATACATATACGGGTTGTGAGCCAATAAACACGAGTTGTCTTTAATCGCACACGATAAAAAGTTAAGAACTAGAAGGGACCCCAAATACGAAGAAGAGTAAATAAAAGTGTTTCCCGGTGTCATAAACCCTAATAAAAACCCTCCTTCATCAAAATCCTCTTCTTTTTTTCTGAGCTCTCTCTCTTCCCATTTCTGTGGCAGCCATGGATATGGACACAGACGAGAACGTGAAGAGAGTACAGGTCCGGTTTCATACTCAGCTCGAGGACCAATACAAAGTTCCTACAACTGCCATTGCTATTCCTTCAGACGTCACTCGCTTGGGCCTCTCTTCTGTCATCAACAGTCTTCTTAAAGCCGTTGATTCTGATTGGGAGCATGAACCTTTTGATTTTCTTATCAATGGAGAGTTGGTTCGAATGTCGCTTGAGGAGTTTCTCCTTGCCAAGGGCATTTCTGCGGTCAGTATTTCTCTATTTTCCCACTCAACTTTACATTTTGTTTACTACTTAGGACAGTTCTCTTCGTCTGAACTAAACTGAATTGATTGGAGCTAAACTGAACTGATTGAAGCTGAACTGAATTGAACTGAATTGAATAGTAATATGTGAGAGTAAAAGTATTGCGAAGAACTGAACTACAAATATTTGAACTGAAAATAAGTTGAAGAACCAATAATGCAGGGATTACGTTTATTTGGATTATTAATTTTCATAGTTTTGGTGTGTTTGATATGTACTTAAGATAACAGATGCCGGTTTGTTGCCTGTTTGTTATAAATCACAAAATGATTAAATGGAAGTTGCAAATCCTTGTCATAGTGGAAGGTCTAGGGCTATTAATATGTGCATAAACAATAGTCCATCTTAAATTTTAGTCTACA
The DNA here is from genome assembly GCA_947645195.1 of Patellifolia procumbens. Classification (NCBI taxonomy): domain Eukaryota; kingdom Viridiplantae; phylum Streptophyta; class Magnoliopsida; order Caryophyllales; family Amaranthaceae; genus Patellifolia; species Patellifolia procumbens. The sequence continues at coordinate 690,887 of CANSGD010000670.1, read as the reverse complement.
TGGAAGATAAAACTATTGTAAGGGGCAGGAAAAACCTAAGATGACTTGGATGAAGGTAATTGAAAGTGATATGGGTTTAATTGAGATTGATGAGAGCATGGCGTTGGAGAGAGGTGGGTGGAAGGACAATGTTCACGTGGAAGAAGGGGGTAATTATCTAATTTATTTGCCCGTACCATCTCGTTTTTCTAACGGTCTCTGATGACGATTCATGTTAGCGGATCCCAATTCATTTTGGGAATAAGGCTTTGTTGTTATTGTTGTTGGAAGATACAATTCCTATATGAGGCTATTGGTTGGTTCATACTATGGCATGGATTGCATATTGAAATTTAGCTGCCATCTTTACTAAGTGTCTTGATCACTATTTTTCTTCTTTTGCAGGAGAAAGTCCTAGAAATAGAGTACATTAAGGCTGTTGTCCCACGCAAACAAGAAGAACCCTGTTTGCACGATGATTGGGTTAGTTCAATTGATGGCTCCAATCCTGGGTAAATATGCGACCCACTGATTTTCTTTTCTCTTTTTTTATTGCTTTACAATATGTTAATAAGAACAAGATGCACTTGAAACTCCTTTAAATTGCATCTATGTTGTTAATCATATGGCTGGATCTTGAGACTGTTTGAGAGGAGATAAACAATCCTGAGCAAAGCAAAGACTGGTTTCCACTGTTTCTGGCTGTGATGGCTATAATTGTAATTTGAAATGTCTGTCACCTTTGGAATGTAGATTTTCTCTTTCTTACATTGTTGTATCGATTTTTTTTGGTATTAGAGCGTTTGTCAATTACTTTTTAATAATGATTCAATTTCTGAGTTGTGTTTTTTGCTGATTCAGGTTTGTTTTAACAGGATGCTATGATGGTGTTGGAAGGTACTAGTAATATAAGCTGTTCTGTTTCCTTTTCCTCTTTTCGTGTTGCTTATTATAATAGTGTATTGATTTTGTTTTATAGGATATGGAAGGGTGCTGAGAGATGTACTTATATGCTAAAAGGACACAGTGGTGCCCTCACTTCCCTTTGTACCATCAATGCTAAGGGTATGAGACTCTGGCTTATCTCCTATATTTTTGCACCTTATTTGAGTTTTCACTATTCATCATAGTTGATTCCATTACATCTAAATGAAACACTTCTATCATAATGTATATAATAGCAAACTGACTTCCTTGACTCTATATAGTTAACAGATCCCAAATCTCTAAATCTAGTCAAAAATAACTTGGGAATATTATGTCATTAGTCGTTTCCTTAATGGAATGTTAAGGTAGACAAGTCAATAACTAATATATTAAAATATAGGTTACCACATAAATATTGTTAGATTAATTGTGAAGTACTCCCTCCGTTTGTTTTTAATTGTTATACTTTAATTTGGAGGATAACCAAGAAAATTTGTGAAATCTATGCAATGATTGTTTGGGGAATATATATAAGTTGTACGGGGAATAGATAAAGTATGAGAGATAATGTTATATAAGTAAAAATATGTGGTGGTTGGGTGTTTAATATAAAAACAAAAGGACAAGTGGGCCGAAAGTAGGTGAAATTGGAATATGGAGATGTGAAAGTTTACCAAAGATAGTAAAAGTGAAAGTGTAACAATTAAAAAGAAACGTCCTAAAAAGGAAAGTGTAACAGTTAAAAACAAACGGAGGGAGTATATATTCTAAGAATATCAACTTTTAATAAAAATTTGTAATAGAGAATTATTAATGCTCAAAGTTGTGTCGTGAAAAAGCTAAAATTTCCCATTTATATTGGGAAAGAGGGAGTAATTTAATTAATATTGTACTACTATTACTATCTCTTAAGTTTGTTTTGAATTTTTATAATCTTTATCTCTTTGAAACCTGTTAGAACTTATTGGAACTTGATACAAAAACTTATTGGAACTTATTAAAACTTATTGGAAGCTGTTGTAACTTATACAACATTGTCATACCTAGGTGGAACTCTCTTTGTTTTTGAAAATTTCTTTTACGTAGATAATTAGATCCAGCTTTTAGTAGAAAATGGATTGAAAAATAAGTTCCATTTTCAGATTATAATCTTTAGCAATTTCAGAAAGAGCTTATCAAAAAAGATTATTATTTTTTGATTAAAAGGTGAATTGTATCTTGTTGAATGATGTCCATGATATGCCAAGCAACAGTTTTTCTATTAAGTATGAATCTGGGTGACTGAATTTCTTTCGCAATTGCAGGTTAATGAATTTTACTACATGTAGTTTTGGTTTTATTATATGTATCCTTGAGATTATCTAGTAATCATGAGTGTGCTTTTCTTAGGTTCTGGTGATAGTAACAGCATCTGCGTGGCTACTGCTTCAAAGGATCGGACACTAAGGCTTTGGCAGGTGATTCATTTGCTCTAGCTCTTTAGCTATTTCTTGCAGAGCTGAGAAAGAAATCCAGAAGAATTTTTTTAGAAGTTGTTTTATGTTTATTTCCTCAAAGTTTGGTGCAGAGGATGCTAAGAATAATTCTGCAACGGTTTCTGCATATAAAGTTTTACGAGGGCATATTGCAGCTGTTGAATGCGTCTCATCCCAGCAATCTGGAAATATGGTATTTCATCATTGACATACAGACATTGGTGACAGTCACATGTGATTGGTGTCTATGCTCAGTTTTGCTTTCTTTATTGCCAATATAGGTGTGTTCTGGCTCCTGGGACTCTACTATTAACCTGTGGCAGACAAGTTTCTCTGATGCTGATGGCGATCTTGCTTCTTTCAAAAAGAGAAAGACAAACAGTGCTGTAAATGAGTCACTGTCAGAGGTAATAGATGACTTCTAGTGTATTTTGTAATTCTGACTTGGTGCCATTATTAGGAAAGGTTCCTCAATTGAAGCATGCTGCTTATACTATGCGTAAGAAAGATGCAATATGTGCTTTATTTGTTTGAATGGGAAAGAAAACTAGGTGGACATCCTAGTACTTTTGGGTGATAAACAAACACTTGAGGACATATAAGATAAGAGAACACGGTAAAACTCCAGCTCTAGCATCGGCCAAATCCCAACACCGATTCAGGAATCTTAGAATAAAAACAAATCTAGCTAATTACAAAACTAACATAATAAGTCTACACCTTTAATATTCTTTAGAACACTTCATGACTACGTCGAGGATGAAAGAAGTGAATTGCTACGTCTGAGTGTCTGACTACAAAAGTTGACGCCAGCCGATGTGAGGACACTGTGGAGGCGCACAAGAAATTACAGAGAATTGGAGGCAGTTATCTGATCTGGTTCCTTGGTACAGCCGTACAGATATGAAACACTCGATCTACAAAGTTGTCTAAAAGACTAAAACCCATAGTTGTGAATAACTTCGATGAATTTCAAATCTTCAAGGGAATTGCTTATTGAAGAAATTAGAGATTTTGAAACTTTAGCTGACATAACAACCGTATATATTTGATTATATACATGGTGAACTCAAACTGAAGCTGGGAGATGGGGTTTTGATAAGAACTGACAAATAAAATCAAATAGCAACACACAAAAGCAGTAAAATATTGATTGAGCAAGCCAAAACTAGCTACAATCCCTCCTAAATTCGAGAATAAGAGGTTTCTCCCAAGTTCTTAAGGCTCATTTCATTGCATAATCTGCTCTCCTCATTGAATCCCTTATTTATACAACAAACTCAAAAGATTCCCTCCTATCTCAGCTTAACAGACTAACAAAGTCTGTTATAGCTATTGATGACTCATTAAACAGAAAGCATAAAAGAAGATATTTAGCAGAAGACAATAAGGCCCTTAATTAGAGCTAATATTGAGCTAATGATGAGCTGCAGCTGCTGCCTTCCTCCTTCATAGGTGAACTTGATGGGTGGTGTTGCATTACCCCCCACCCAAACTCTCACCTTGTCCTCAAGGTGAAAAGAAGGGAATTTGGAATCCAAGACAGTGAAGTCCTCCCATGTAGCTTCTTGTAGTGGAAGGTGCTGCCACTGGATGAGCACCTCAGTAGTGCTTGCTGCCCCCTGGGTACTTGCCTGACACCCAACACAGCCTGAGGAGTAGTGTCCAAAGTGAGCTCTGCTGAGAGGTCAGGGGGAAGTGTAGGTTGCACTGTATGCTGCCCCACCATCTTCTTCAGTTGTGACACATGAAAAAAACAGGATTTGAGCTTGTGCAGGAAGAGCTAGTTTATATGCCACCTTCTGCATAAGGCCCATAAAACTTAGCTGCCAACTTCTCAAAAGGTCTCTTAGCTAGAGATTTCTGCCTGTAGGGTCTAAGTTTTGAAATAAACCATATCCCCAACTTCATAATGGACATCTCTCCTATGTTTATCTGCTTGTTGCTTCATATAATTCGGGGCTTTGAGCATTTGGAACTTTAATTCATCCAAAACAGCATCCCTCTCCAAGAGCTGCTTCTCCAATGTTGCTACTGTTGTTGCACCAGATTCATACCTTAGCAAGTGAGGAGGGTCTCTGCCATATAAAGCCTTGAAAGGTGTGCAATGAGTGGAGGTATGCCAAGAGGTATTATACCAATACTCAGCCCAAGATACCCAAGGCCCAAGCTTTAGGTTGCCCATTAATAAAGCACCTCAAATAGCTCTCCAAACTCTTGTTAACAACTTCACTCTGTCCATCTGTCTGAGGATGATATGCAGTACTCCTGTTGAGAGTTGTGCCATGTAACTTGAACAGTTCTCTCCAAAATTGGCTCATGAAGATCCTATCCTATCCCTGACAATAGAGCGAGGAAAACCATGTAGCCTGACTATCTTCTCTCTGGAATATTTCAGCCACTCCAATAGCAGTGAAAGGATGCTTTAATAGAATGAAGTGGCTATACTTAGGTAAGTCTGTCTACAACCACAAGCAGGGTATCAAACCCTTTTGATTTGGGCAGACCCTCTATGAAGTCCATTGTAATATCTTCCCAAACCTGAGCAGGGATGGCCAAAGGCTGTAACAATCCAGCTGGTTTCAAGGTTGATGTCTTTTGTTGTTGGCAGACTTCACATAACATACTTAGTAACTTGCTTCCTCATACCTTGCCAAAACCACTCTGCAGCAATCCTGTGATAAGTTTTAAAATCCCCGAGTGCCCTCCCATTGGAGAATTGTGGTAGGCTGTTAAAATCTTAGGTACTAGAGTAGATTGACTAGGAATAACTACTCTGCCTTTATGATTGAGAATTCCTTGCTCTACTGTATATCCCTTAGGAGTGAGGTCTCCCTCTTCTACAGCCTTGGTGAGTTGTTGAATGAGGGCATCCTTCTGAATCTCCTCCTGTAAGCAGCCCCATTGCAAAGGACATGTCAATAGCATGTTGTTGCACTCTACTTCTGTATTTCTCCTTGATAGTGCATCAGCTACTTTGTTGGAAGGCCCTGGCTTATAGACTATCTCAAAGTCATAACCCATAAGCTTGCTCATCCATCTCTGATAGTCAGTCTCCACCTCCCTTTGCTCCATTAGGTACCTTAGACTTTGTTGATCAGAGTGTATAATAAAGTGCCTCCCAAGTAAATAAGGCTTCCATTTTTGAACTGCCAGTACTACTGCCATCAGCTCTTTTTCATAAATGGACTTTGCTTTGGCCCTTGGGCCTAACATTTTGCTATAATAAGCAATAGGGTGACCTTGTTGGAGAAGAACAGCCCCCAAACCATAACCACAAGCATCTGCTTCCAACACAAAGGGAATAGTGAAATCTGGCATTCTTAATATAGGAGCAGTAGCTAAAGCATGTTTGAGCTGATTGAATGCCTCTGCAGCCTGTGTTGAGCACCCAAAATTATCTTTCTTAAGTTGATCAGTGAGTGGTTGAGCAAGTGAGGCATACCCTGTATGAATTTCCTATAGTATCCTTTGAGGCCAAGAAAACCTCTTAGCTCTCTTAGGGATCTAGGAAGAGGCCAATCAAAGATGGCTTGTATCTTTGATTTATCTACTGCCACTCCTTGTGTAGATATCACATGACCCAAGTAGGCTATTTCAGTTTTCCATCATTCACATTTCTTTAAATTGGCATAAAGAGCATTTTTCTGTAACACTTCCAAGACTATCTTCAAATGTTGTATATGCTCGAAAGCAGTTATATACCAAAATGTCATCAAAAAATAATAGCACAAACCTTCTTAAATAAGGCTTAAACACCAGCATTTGTCAACCCAAATGGCATAACCAAAAACTCATAATGCCCCTCATGAGTTCTAAAGGCAGTTTTTGGTATATCTTCCTTCTTCATTCTAATCTGGTGGTAACAAGATTTTAAGTTTAGTTTAGAAAAAAGGGTAGCTCCATATAACTCATCCAATAACTTCTCTATTATGGGAATAGGAAATTTATGTGGTACAATTGCTTTGTTCAAGGCCCTATAATCAACACAAAATCTCCGAGACCCATCCTTTTTCTTAACAAGTAGCACATGACTAGAATAAGCATTAGAGGATACTTATAATTCCAGCTAACAACATTTCCCTAATTAGCTTTTCTATTTCATCCTTCTGAAATTCTGGGATACCTATATGGTCTTACACTTACAGGATTTTCTCCATGTTTTAAGACAATGGCATGCTCATGATTTCTACTAGGAGGCAGGCCAGTAGGCATATGAAATACATGGTTGTATTGCTGCAACAACTGCTGTAGGCCTGGTTTAGATTCCTGCTCCTGCTTGCAGTAAGTTAACCCTCAACCAGCAATCCCCCTTTTTCCTTCCTTATGGTTTTCATCATAGCTTTTAGGGATATTCTAGTCCTTCCAAGAGTGGGATCACCTTTAAGAGTGATTGTTTTTCCCCCTAATTGGAACTTAAGAGTCTGTGTCTTCCAATTTGTACTCATTGACCCTAATTTTTCAAGCCACTGAATGCCAAAGATGATGTCTGAGTTGCCTAAAGGAAGAGGGTTGTCTTCCACAACAACAACTTCTTGGAGTTCAATCTAGACTGCTCTACACTCTCCTTCTCCTTGCACAGCTTCCCTGTTCCCAAAGAAACCTCAAAGGGTTTGGTTTGACAGTTTTTGGTTTGACAAACTGGCAGACTGAGTTTCTTTACTAATTCTGTGGAGATGAAGTTGTGAGTGGCTCCTGGGTCAATCATGATTATCACAGTTTGTCCCTTCACCACTCCCCTCAGTTTGAGAGTTTTAGGGCTAGTTATACCCATCACAGAATTGAGTGAAATTTCTGGTTGGTTTTCTATTTCCAACCTCACTTCTTCTTCCTCTATATTTTCTTCTTCCTCCTCCTCTCCTTCTATGGTTATCATCATACTCAGCTCTTTTCCCTTGCATACATGCTTAATATTCCACTTCTCATCACACTTGAAGCATAATCCCCTCTCCCTCTTCTGGTGCATTTCTGCTTCACTGAGCCTCCTTACAAAGCTACGGTTTATGGGGTTGTTTTGGGTGAAGGTGGGTTTAAAAGTGTTTGAGGCTGTGGATTGAAGGGAGTTGTTTGTGGTGGAGGAGTTTTGTGGTGTTTGGCTGGTTTTTGGATGAGAAGAAATAGGCTGATAGGTGTAGCTAAGTTGGTTAGAGGCTCTGGGTTGGTAGCTATTGTTATAATAGCTTGGATTTGAGTTAAAAGAGGTTGTGGGTTTATAGGATGGCCCACTTCGCGTGGCCCACTTCCTGGGTTCAGCATTTTTTAACTTGGTTTCAATTTTTTGGGCTAACTCCATGGCATGGTCCAAGTCTACTGGACCCATGACCCGAACTTCATCGCGGATCGTCTCCCTCAACCCGTTTATAAATTGGCTTTTTGCGAGCTCTTCTGGTATCTCTTTCAAAGGAGCTAACAACTCCACAAACTTCTTAGCGTAGCTTAACACATCTCCCCACTGACGGTGTTCCAGCCATTGTTCGTGTAAGGTGACGGTGGCGGTTGATCGGAATTTCTTAAGGAGAAGCCCTTTTAACTCCTCCCACCTCCTTATCGGCCGGCGACGATTTTCCCACTTGTTCCAAAACAACGCATCTCCTTCGAACGCCACAACGGACGCCTCAACTCGTTCTTCCTCACTTAGGTGATAGAAGTGGAAAAATCTCTCAGCCCTAATAATCCATCCATCTGGGTTGTTTCCATCAAACAACGGTAAGTCGAGTTTCTTGAATCGCCACCCATTACCTCCTCCGTTACTGTTCATCGGAGTCTCATATTGACGAGAAACCCTTTCATTTTCATTTTTCGATTCTCCTCTCTGCTTCAACTTCGATTTCCTCGTCAAGGTGAACCTGATTTGGTGGTGGTCTCTCTTCTTCTCTACGATTATTGTTTGGTGGTGGTCTCTCTTCTTCTCTGCGATTATTGTTTAACTGAGCTCTTACCTCTGAAACATGCTATGTTCTTTTCTCAGTTGAGCCAACGTTAGATCTTGAGCTTCTCGTGCTCGATCTATTCTTCCTTCCATCCTTGTCGAGTGTGAACCAAAATCTCCGGTGAGCTTAGCAATAACCGCCGCCATTTGAGCAAGAAAGAGCCTCTTGCAGTGGCTGAATCTCTCTTCCCACCACCGTCGTTATCCTCTGTTCACCACCTTCCACATACTCACTCAATCGCCTCTCCAATTGCTCGATTCTTTGCGAATTGGTCACCATTTTTCCCTAGGTTCGTACGGCTCTGATACCAATTTGATAAGAACCGACAAATAAAATCAAATAACAACACACAAAAGCAGTTAAATATTGATTGAGCAAGCCAAAACTAGCTACAATCCCTCCTAAATTCGAGAATAAGAGGTTTCTCCCAAGTTCTTAAGGCTCATTTCATTGCATAATCTACTCTCCTCACTGAATCCCTTATTTATACAACAAACTCAAAAGATTCCCTCCTATCTCGACTTAACAGACTCTTAGTCTGTTATAGCTATTGATGACTCATTAAACAGAAAGCATAAAAGAAGATATTTAGCAAAAGACAATAAGGCCCTTAATTAGAGCTAATATTGCAGCTGCTGCCTTCCTCCTTCTAGCATAAGTGAACTTGATGGGTGGTGTTGCATGTTTCTTTCCAGCTGGGGTTTCATTTTCTAGATGGGATTCCTTCCTAGAGAAGTCAGTGCTTCTTTTCAATGGAATCCTTTGAGATAATACAATATATGAATTGATGAAGGAGAAATTGTGACGGTGAAGTATTTTAAGTCTATCCTATGTATTTATATTATTTATATTTTTTCAAAAGGAAATCCGTTGAGATGATACTATATCATTTTCTTTTGTTTTCCTTCTAGTATGTTTCAAGAAGCTCTTCCTACTTTGAACCTTTTTCTTCCAATGTTATCCTCCAAAAACCACATATTTACTACAATTTTTATTCACTTTGTTGTTTTCACACATCGGCTACTTTGGAATCTTCTATTTCCCAACCACCCAATTCTTTCCCGACCTCACTTTCTCTCTCTTACTTTATGAAAAAGTAAAAGGTTCAAAGGACAAATGCACATAGAAATATCAGTAGAATATATACAAGATTCTACTTCTCTCCAATGCGTATTGGTTTTCCCCTTGATACCAAATAGGAACAACAAAAAGAAACAGATAGAGTATTATTGAAGGTGAAGAGAACAAGGCTTCATTATTGGCTTGTTTCACTCGACTGGCTCATTTACTACCTTCGTTTTCGTAAGCTCTACACACTTCTATTTTACGCATTCTCCAATGCACATCTCTTACCATTTATATATTTATTTACGTATTATCGAAAATTGCGAAAAGTTAATATCATGAAAATGCATATCGAAACTAATTTAACAAGACCTCACATGATATTATTTTTTCCGTAGATGTAGTTAAAAAAGACGGTCAAAGCTTTATAAGTTAGACGACTTGAATCGTAAATGTGTGTAGAACTTAAGAAAATATAGGGAGTATTTGTTAATCTTAATGAAAGCAGATTTAATTAGTTTCTCTTCTATTTATTGTATCTCATCTATGTAATTAGTGGATTATAAGATAATCAACTTCGTATGGAAGTAAGTATTAGAAAACTAGAGAAGTTTGGCATGGTAAGTTGGTTATTATAGAAAAGAAGCATATATTAGCTAGGAATTACTCCCTCCGTTTTTTTTAATATGTATGTTTTACCATTTTGGTTTTTTTTTAAATATGTACCTTTCTACCTTTTCCCATAAATGGAAGGTTGACCCACCTAATTGTTAAACTTCTCTCTTACTTTTTCTTTCCTTCTCTCTACCTTTTTCACTTTTCCCTTACTTTTACTAACCTTCACTCTTACTTTTGTACTTTTCCCTTGGTCTGCACGTAAAAGCAAACATACATATTAAAAAAAATCGGAGGTAGTAGGAACTAACAAAACCTCTATTTTTTTTAAAATTCTCCTTCATCCATTACTTGTGAAGTTATTTGCATGTAGAGCTTATCACTTTTCCCACACGTTATGACTTTAGCCGTGTTTCCTTGCTAATGATCTTTCAATCCTTCTGTAATCTCTCTCTGCTGACAAGTCTCCCTCTCGTGCTATATGCATGTATCCTTGTGTTCAATGCTTGAAGCGTGATTTTTACAATAATTTTCACAATGTATCTAGCTTTCTCAGCACTGACTTCTTCTCATTACTTGAAACTTGAGGGTCTTGGTGCATTTTTGCTTTCATAATTTGGAATACTTAGATTGTTTAGAAAATATCTTGTTCTTCAGGAGGATTTCTCTCAATAAATGCAAAATGAAGCTCCTATATATCTATGCAGAAACAAACTGTTATATGTTTTGTCAGGAGCTGGCTGTATCACCTTTATTTGTTCTTAAAACTTGGGACTTATTACTGATTGAAGGTTGGTGATGGGAAGGAAGGAACGGTTCTCAATTTTTAGTACTAGTCTTCCTTGAGGGCTAAGTTTCCTTTCGCTATAGGTCCTACTGGTACACTCCGCTCAGTTATGATGAGAGAAGGACTCCAAGGTATGGGACCACTCAATTCCCCCGCTACTAGAGTCAATCTAATGAGCTACATGAAATTTGACTTGCAGACATGCTTTGAGACCTCGTGTTGGCTAAATAATCAAGTATAAAAAGGATCTTGCCTGAATTGATTAGGATCAGTAGCTCAGTACTTCAGTACTGGCTGTTGGTTATTTGATTGGTCTGCTGTGGATAGCTGTTTATGATACATAACACAGTTCCAGGATAATTTATTCCAATGCAACATGAGCAATAGAAGTGATATTCATTCGTTGCTATGTGACACAACGAGCGATAGAAAGATTTCTCTGCAATTCTTTGTCTGTTGCATGCTGAGCATATATTCGTACCTTGTAAAGTTACTAACTTTATCAGTTATTCTACAAAGTCATAGACTTCCTTTCCCTCTTCCAAAGAGAAAAATTGTCCAATCCATTTCTGTTATTTTGATTTCAGGGTGAAGTTGTATCTACAATGGTGGGACACACTAATTGTGTTTCTTCTGTTCTTTGGCCACAACCTGGAACCATATATTCGGCATCCTGGGACCACTCCATCCGAACTTGGGATGTTGAAACAGGAAATGCGACATGGAGCATGGTGTGTCACTAATATTTCTCATTTTATTACTCTGTCTCTAAGAATATGTCTCTTCCTTACTCTGCATCTATCTGTTTACGTTTTTAAGTTTAAGTTTGTACGCTTTGTTAGTTATGGGTGGGGGTGGGCAGGTCAAGGACTGTTGTTATATTGGTTTTTCTTACTCGCATTTCTTTGATCGATTCCATTACAGTTCTGTGGCAAGGTTCTTAACTGCATTGATGTTGGAGGAGAGAGCTCTGCTTTAGTATCCGCTGGTGGATCTGATGGCACGTTAAGGATATGGGATCCTCGCAGACCAGGTCTGTACTCTGTAGTGTTTGGTCGATCAGTTATTCACTAATCCTTTCATGTAGGACTCCCTGTTCATTATTTCTCCATATGGCTGGTTTTAGTGTGAGATTTATTGTTGCAGGGACATTGGCTCCTGTGTACCAGTTTTCATCCCATACTAATTGGATCTCTGGTTGCAAATGGCACAAGAAATCATTGTTCAATTTAGTTTCTGCATCATATGATGGGAAAGTGATGTTATGGGATCTGAGGACAGCGGTATCTTTTCTTGTTCTTCTATCACATATTTTGAATGGTTGGTTTATTGTTATTAATTCTGACTTCTGCTTGCTAAAAATGTATGTTTTCATGCAGTGGCCTCTTTCAGTGATCGAGTCACACAGTGATAAGGTAAATTGGTCATATTTCTACAATTTCGACTATTTTCCTTTAAGTTGGATAAAACAAAATGAAATATGACCATTCTTCTATTTCAGGTGTTATGCGTTGATTGGTGGAAAGGTGATAGTGTTGTCAGTGGTGGAGCAGACTCAAAGATGTGTATTGCTTCTGAAATATCAGTGAAGTGAAGAAGACTTTTCATAAGTTTCTTCTGGTAACTAATTTTAATTGTTCTAGAAGTGCCCTACTTTCTATGACAATGAATTCATCACATAGTATCTTAGTACATGATGAGGTTACTGTGAACGGGATCAGCATCATGGTGGACGATAGTATGCAGAACATCCTAGCATCTACTTCATTTCTTTGACGTGACTTGTTTGGTTGCTGTTGATAGAATGACAATGGGTATAGCAGAAAGTCTTTGATTTTGTGTAGGGATGCTACAAGGCTTAAAGATTAGCAGGTTTGTTTTATACGGGAAGAGTGTTTCATGAATCATGACTGTAAACTAAGGAAAGGCCATGGTGGCATGGTTCGAAAAGATGGCTTCGGTTTTGGAAACGGGAACAGTCGCAGTTAGGGGTGCTAATCGAGCGAGTCCGAGTCGATTTTTGCTCAGCTCGACTCGAAGTCGAAAAACATTTTTTGAGCTCAGATTGACTCGAAAACTCGCGTGCCTCGAATTTTGCAACTCGACTCGAACTCGAAAACCAAAAATGGAGCTCGAACTCGACTCGAGCTCGATTTCTATTAAAATTTGAAATTTTATCCCCAAACTGGCTCAAGCTCGAACTCGAGCCAAACTCAAACTTGAAAGCCAAAATCCATCCAGCAACAATACCATATACATCACATCAAACAAACAAGGAAAAAAACCTAGAACATCGAATCCAAAATCCATCCATTAACATCTATCATCAAATAATTGAAACAATGAACTATAGTAACAAAACTGACAATGCTCTAATAAACTGTATAATTTCCATAAAAATCAGAATCAAATTTTTTTAGGAAAGTAAATGTTGAAAGACTTGAAAACTCATTTCCAGAGAACCCCTCAAGAATGCACTAATTGTAGCAAGCAAATTAAAATACAATATGTAGTATCAAGAATATATACACGTATGAGTTTGAGAGAGGTTCTAATTGTATGCAGAAATTGAAGGAAACAGATTTTGTGAATTGATAATCTTGCTTCGAGCACTAAGATTTCATGAGGATAAAATGACGGCGGTTGCTTGAGGAGAAAAGACCGGCGCAACGGTTGCTTCGATGAACAGATTAACGGCGGCGGCTTCAAGAACAAGCGGCAGCGGCGCACCGGTTAATGACGGTGAAGGATTTCGTGAAGAAGAAAGGGTGAGTCATAAGTGGGGTGAGGAAAAAATAACGTGAATGAGATGAGATGAGATGAGAGAGCTTTAGGGTTTGTTGACAATTTTACTCATATGAAGGTGAATGCAAGATGAAGGGTCAAGATGTTACTATCTCAAATCCCTTAAATTTGAGCCATTGAAAATTTTAAAGTTGTTGAATCATTTTAATAACTCTTTTTATATGTTGCAGTTTTGGTTTTTGAATTTGAAGAGTAACCAAAATTTTAATTAATTAAGTAATTATAGATTCATGGAAGATTAATTCTAAAAATATCGAGTTTCTAACGAGTTTTTTGAGTTGAGTTTCGAGTATCTCGATAAGGCTCGTTAAGGTTTCGAGCCGAGCTCACTCGAGTCGAGTGTTTGTTGACCGAGTTTTGACCGATTCGATCTCGAGTTGCTCGCGAGTTGTCTCGCTCGATTAGCACCCCTTTCAGGGTAACGTTGGTCGCTGACCGCATCGCAGCAGGAGTTTAGTTTTAGAGTTCTTTTAGGTGTTTTTAATGATTTTACCGAAATAATAATATGATAATATGATAAGAAATAGAAAATTTGTAAATTTTTTAGTATTAACTAGTCACAGTGGAGTTATTTAGGAAAACTCCACAATTGGATTTGTTTAGGGTTCACTGGTGCGGCGGCGATGCCTCTTCTTCTCTTACTTTTCTCTTGTCTTTGAGTCATTATTGGTGGTAGATTGGCAGAGTGTTGGCTACAATGTTGCTACTAGTGTAAAAATAAAAGATGAGGAATCTCAGAATAAATCTAAAATAACATGCAGCGGAAAAAACATGCGAACCGTAGTTGTCACGGGTGATACGACTTAAACAACCAAAATATCGGGCTTTTTAAATCCAGCGTGTTGAATCGGTGGAGTTCGGTTCGTCAAAGTTGAAAACCGTTCCAACTCACGCGACGAATCGTTCCGATACAACCGTTTTTCTGCACCATGCATGGTAGAGATGTATGGCCCTTGTGCCTTTACTGAATGACAACACTCGTTTCCAAGAACTAAGCGAGAGGGGGGCATTTGGGCCCTTCTCGCGGTAAAGCCTCTTGCCTATCGCGTATAGGCTTATTCGCTCTTCTCAATAGCGCTTATCGAGGGAATTGAGCTTCTGCTCTCAGAATATGAAACTTGTTCATGTATACCTTATGAAATACGCTCTTTGATTTCTTATTATTCTTCTGGATCTAAGATGATATCAATACATGCTTATGGTACTCATTAAACCTATTAGATTGATGCAAGAGGCTGTTTAGTTAGGAGTTTTTCAACTTTTAAGAAAAAAAGGAAGAGGAATTGAAGACTTTCATCCCTTTCTCGGCATTTGTTTTGCCATGATTTCATTCTCTTTTTCCTTTTTCTGGAATAATATCACCTTGATTCCTTGAATGGCCTCTTTCCGTTGCTCCTTCCTTTGCAGGGTCTGATTCCCTTCTCTTTATTGGGTGATAAAAGAAAAGTACATTTTAGTTATTCCACCATTGCCAGCCAGCACAGAGGTCCGAATACCTTAAGGTTGAATCTTGATTTGATATGGTTAGCACTTGTCGTGTAGCAAGGGTGATAGTGGTCATGTTCTTATGGATAATGGAGCAAGGAAATCTTTGCCTAGAGGTAACTTTGGAGATGGGCTTGTGGTGATTAAGGTTTATGGAGAACACATTGCTGATCACGGTGGTTGAGTGAGGGGAGTGGCTATTGGCTAGTGAGGTGGTGGTGACTGGTGAATAAGAGGGGTTGGTGGGAAATTGGTTGTAATTTCGATGTGGGAGGCTTTGAAGAAGAGTGAGAAGAGGGCTTTTATTGAATGATTAAAAAACGATTACAGGTATAGGAGGTGTGTACTTTGTAGAGGCATTGAAGAACAGTAAGAAGAGGGCATTTATTGCATGATTAAAGCTGATAATGGGTAAAGTAGGTTCAAGTACTCTATGTGTCCGAACAATGTTGGCCATTTGTAGGGATTTTGATATTGATTGCTAAATTGGTTATGACGTTGAGGAGTGAGGCTTGTAGAAGAGTGAGAAGTGGGCCCTTATTGCAACATGAGTCGAACCGATCGTCCCCCCTCCCCCTCCCCCATCGAACAACTACCAAGCATGTTGATTCATATTACTTTCCTAGGTGCGTGTGTGTATATATACTTTAACTAAGAACTTTATTCAAGTAAGCAGACATTAATGCATAAATATACTTTTACTGACAAAAACTTAGGGGCCGTTCGATATCATTTCTTATTTTAAGTTTTTTGTTTCCTAGAAACTGAAAACTGATTTCAGCTTTGGTTTTTGTTTTTTCAAAACAACAACAATTCTATTTCTTGATTCAGGAAAAATCCCATAATTGTCGCTATAGCCTTCCTCTCCAATTGTTGTCACTAGAGCCTTCTTCTCCAAATGAAGCACGTTTGTAATTTGCTTTAGTTCAGACTCATGTGATTATTATACTCATGATGCATGAACTAATTATTCTTCCTCAATTATTCCAATCTCCTTTCTCTCATTTGCAATTCTTCTTGAATTGATTTTCTATTTCTTTGAAATCTGGTGAAAACTTCAATATAAATCGGCAGAATATGAAATTTGGGCATTCATTTGCATTATTTCGTGAATTCTTTGGAGTAGGATCTGGAAACAACTTGCGATGGCGCTGCAGTGGGGTTAGACAAAGGGAAGGTTATGATGGGAGGCTGAATATGGCGACAAAAATCCTAAACGTCATGGCATGGAAGAGTTCATTCCGAAGAGACGTTTTTGTTTGGAATTAGTACTTCGTATGAATCATATCTTCTTGAATCTTGATTAAGCATATTCAAAAGGGTAAAAAACTTAAAGTTGATGGAGATTAACCTTTGTGGGTCAATTTGAAAACCAGCAAACTACTTTATGTGGTTTTCTCCTTTCCACTTTTGATTTGTAAAATAAGAGTGAAAGTTGTTTTTTAAAACCATTTGACCGAACAAGTATCTTTTTTTTTAAAACAAAAAACTCTAAACCGCAACATTACTGAATGGCTCCTTAGTCTTTAGTTTTAAAATGAAACACATCTATACAAGAAGTCAATGCGTTTTTAAAGCTTCTCGCTAGTGGCCGCCTTAGGCGCGTCGCCTCTAGTCCATTTGTGGGTGACGCACAAGATATGTGTTGAAAATAGTATATGTTCTTTTTTCTTCAAATCAAATCTTACCAAGCTTTAGAACTCAAATTTAAGCAAACCCCCTCAATCAATGTTATTAAATTGCTTCAAATTGAACGCTAAATCAAAAATCCTAATTCCAAAAAAACACTAATTCCCTGGTGGGAGTCAACCAATGACCGTTGCTTCACTGGTCATGGCAGAGAGTTCCGACAAGAGATCTCGGGCTGTCTCCCAAACCTGTTGGGTTACGGCAGTTCCCTATTCTTCCTCCCTTTCTCCTCTCCGATCTTCATTAGTCTTCTTTTCCCTTTCCTCACATTTTATTTTATCTCCCCCATGATTGACATAAGTGTATAAATTACCCAACACAATGTCGATATTTCATGTGCCCTCTCCTCCCTTCTGATTTTTTAAATCCTCGGTTTTTCCTTTTCCTTTTTGAATGTTAGGGAAGTTTCTATAATTTATATAATTGGGCTCAGATGCTGGAAAGTACCTAAAAAACAAAAGAAAAATTAAAAACTAAGAATTATCCTGTCCCTTGCCTACGGTATGTGTTTGCCTTGCGCCTAGGCTCTAGAGACCCTTTGCGCTTTGGAGAGCCTTACGCTTTTAAAACTAAGCAATAACCAGGGAAATACATGACCCTTTCCTCACATTCCACATTTCCCTCTGAATTGTTATTCATGAAACTACCAGCTTCATTTCTACAAAAATTGAAGGGAAGAGAAAAATCTATTATCGGGATTTCCTTCACTCGCAATATCTTTCTTTCACCTTTATATAGATCCTTTCTCCGACTTTTGCTTGCTCCTCACCCTCACCTCATCTCTGCGATTGCCCATAATCCTCAACCACCATTTATAAACTCACTCTCTTCACATTCCCCCTAACACGAAATTCATCATATTATTCTTAATGCTACCTCCTCAACTCCAGATAATGTCATCATCAACTCCAGATAATGTTGTTTTTGGAGGATATAATTGATACCGGAGAAGAAGGAAGCAGTAGAGAGGATTCTGGTTGGTGGAATCATTTAAAACTAAGCCATTGATTTTGAATTTCTACGCATTCCCTAACAACATATTATTCTTAATGCTACCTCCTCAACTCTCAGATAATGTCATCATCAACCTCTGGTAGACAAATTTCTCCTCCCCCACACCTCCAATCAGAGTAATGTTGTTTTTGGAGGATATGATTGATACCGGAGAAGGAAGCAGTAGAGGATTCTGGTTGGTGGAATCATTTAAAACTAAGCCATTGATTTTGTATTTCTACACATTCCCTAGCATTATAGTACCTGCACTTAGATTAACCTGTATTGCAAAAAATACAAAAGTGAAACTCGTCAAGTAGGTCTCTCGAGCCTTGTTACGAACTAAAGTACTAAAGCAAAGCGACCCCACTCTCCCCCCTTGGATTTGTCCAATCGATTCTTTGTTGTTGTGGAGAGCAAGCCTCTCACTCAGGTCTCCTTACCAAATAATTGGCAACCTAACTGCCAATTGCATTCGAATCTAGATCGACTCCCAAAAAATTGACTAAATTGAAGTCTACCACACTAAATTTTTATTTAATCAAAAGCTTTTATAATTAAGAACAAGTCACTGGTAATATCAAATGTAGACCTGGCAAACGGGTCATTCAAATAGGGTCTCTTTAGATTGGGTCATTTTCGGGTATATGCCGCTATCGGGTCGGGTTAGTTTGGGTTGCGGGTTTGATTCGGTTCTAAGAATTGTCGGATTGGGTTGGTTCAGGACTAGTTATCCTTATCGGGGCAACATCATATCAGATTAATTCGGGTTGGGTCCATTTTTATAACCTTTTTCTCTACGAGTTCGAGTTTGAGTAGATCATTCGGTTACCGGATCGGGTTCGGGTCGGTTCGGGTTTATTTCGAGACATCAATACTATGTTTATTTCTTGTATACGTAATTACAATGTCCATATGATACACATCACATCATTAGAATGATTCTCTCAGAATGTTGTGTCTGGACTATGGGGGTCATGTAGACCGTATTCACCGTAATACAGAGTGTGGGTCAGCATCTATTTGGCTGTTCTCCCACAGGTTTGCATTTGGCCTTGATACCTCTTTCTGCGTTCTTGCTTGGTAAGCTTCTGTTTGGCTGTTTGTATTTCATGGTGGAATTGTGTTTGACCTTGGTACCCTTTTTTGCGTCCTTGCTTCTGCCCTGTTTTTGCCTGTGCTTGATGTGATCAGATTGTAGTACCCTTCCTCTATCTTGCACTGTTAGATATTTGCTGCTTCATGATGTTGGGATCCCCTTTGCCCAAATGTCTTGTTCAGGGCCATCATGTTTCTAACTTGGGGTATGTGCTTGTTTTAAAGTTTCCTTTGCTTCAAATTAATTGTATTTGCAAACAAATTCACCCCATCATTGCTTTGAAATAGTCTTTCTGGTTGCCTGAGCTTATGATTTCTTGATCGTGATTGCAAACAAAATCAGTTATTGTATTTGAACTTTTGATGTACTTAAAAGTTCCGATGAATTCCCAATAAAGGGAGAACCCGCATCTTGACCTACTTTGATGGGTCTTTTGGCATCTCTTTGTAGATGTTTTACCATCTCTTTGTTTTCAGCTTTTTTTTTGTCCTTTTTGACAACTATATTGGCAAATTGCCGCGTTGTTAAGAGACCTGTTTGGACAAGATGAGGACAAATCTTATAAATTTAAAGGTTTCATTACTTATTGCTCTCTAGGGGGAATGGGGGAGATTAAGTAGAGGGTACTGAAGAGGTGGCAGAAGAGATGTGCTAGTGTTGGTTGAAGGAGGAAGTGATAAGGAATTGTATTACCCTAGGGGAGTGGCGGGGAACTATTATCCTCATTTAGGGTAAAAGTTATCTTACATCTGTCTGTTTATGGTCTAGAGGCACGTGCCTCCTATTGTTTGATCCGATATTGACCAGGGACAAGCCCCTTACACCATTCCCTTCCTTAAGTTAAGAACTTTACTGTTATTGAAGAGTTAATTCGGTCCTCCCAGGAAAATGGCTGAATCCGACTCTGAGATGATTTGGAATTGAACAATGGAGTAACTCGCTGATTGTGTATGTGGTGGGTGATGTATTAAAGTTTCGATCGGTTAATAACATGGTAATTGCCCCTAGCCAGTCCCGTAAGTCAGTGCCCAACCGGGCACTCGAAAGCGGTATGCAGGTGTGCAAAGCTGTCTACGATAACGTATTGTGGAAAGCTTCTACGCCCTAAAACCAGTATAGACTAAACATCCTAGCGGGGACTTCAAGATTGGAAAAGTCCACTTTCTGAAACATGAACATTTGTACTGCAACATTTGGAGAACTATGATATTACCCTTATGACGGGCTAGTCGAGCTATGCTCATCCGAGACAAGCCTGCTACACATATTTCCCCACCATTGCCAAGTTCCAGGCTCCGTTGGGGATTGACTGGTAATCAATCCTTGACATGCAAGGCCCAAGAGTGTCAAGTTTGTGTTAAAGCCCCACCTTTTGTAGGTCCTTGGTTTGACCTTGCTCAACCACAGCAACCACCTGCATCCATCTTCGTTCTTTATTTTGTCAACCTTTAATCCAAGTAATCCCTTAGTTGTTAAAAAATTCCTTGATTAAATGTCTATATCTCTTGTAGCAATATGCAGATTGCAGATCAATATTGTGACAAACTGACAATCAGTTGTCTACCGTGTTGAAACTATGCTGTATAACTGGAGTGCTCATATGCCATAGATCATACTTCCTCTGTTTCGCAATAATCAGCAACATAAATATAGTAACCACTATTCATCTATCAATCTTATGTTATATTCTTTCACAAGTGTATAAGAAAAAATATAGTTAAGTGAGGTCTTATTTGATTCGTCTTAATGCATACTATTATAATATCAACTTTTATAATTTTTTCTTTTCAATACTAAGAGATATTAAGGTTCAAAGTATTGCATTGAATAGTGTGTAAACAAGAAACGTTGCGAGTGTTGCCAAACGGAGGAAGTATATGTTTTGAATTGGTTACTGGATGAGTAGAACTTTTAATGACCCGGTGAACATGTTCGTGTTGGTGGTACTGCAATCATCAAAGTAAATTCAAATTTCAGTTAATTGTAAATTAAATTTGGCTGAGTGGTGCTATTAGTAGCATGTCTACTGTTTCCCCAATCATGATGCATAGGGTTTAACTGGTTGTCCTTCAACTGAATTAACCCCAGTATAGCTAATAGTAATTGTTTGTTTTATGTTCACTTTTTCGTTAAATTAGTAAGACGGGTATCATCTGCCACAAACTTACTCTGTTGTTTTTCCGCCAGGTATGAAGTCCGAAGTTCGGGTACACTCGAAATCATGTCCTACATGTAATCTTTGGTCTCTTCTGTCAAATCTGAAACAGAGGCAAGCCTGATCCCCTGGTAACTGGGGGCTGTAGGATCACATTTTTGTAGGCTGTTCTCTGTCGGGCAAGCAAATTGTAATTAGGTCAATTTTGATAAATGTTGAAATATCTTGGCTCCTTGTTTTGATTTTATAGTTTCAATGGTGTGCTAGGAATTAGTTTTAATAGCCTTAAAAGCTGGAAATTATTTATGTCGTGTATGCCTAGTATTTGTATTGTTATTGGTACAATTAGTTTTTGTGCTCCTGATAGAAGTTATCTGACTAATTCCTTATTATTGTTCGCAAGTAGTATGTAGCAAGTGATATGACATGTCCATTTATTTAGAGACGGAGGAAGTACTCCCTCCGTCTTAAGTCATCTTTCTTTTTTGGGAGTTAAACTTTAAAATATTTGACCAAATATTCTTGTCAATATATACAAGAAACGTACTCATGTGAGATTGTGATAGAACCGCCTTAGTATATATTTTCATAATATCAATTTTTTAAACTTTTTACTAATATAAAATTGAAGATATAAATAATTAAAGGTGTGTCTTGGAGATTATGCAAAAGAAAATAAGGCTTTTTTTAGGACAGAGAGAGTGTAAGTGAAAAATTTCACTACATGTTACAAACAATACCATAAGGTCACCTTAGATAATGAATATGTATGGTTTCCACTAGGCCTTGCAATAGGATCATTCGATTGGTTTTGATCGGGTTCATTTCAGGGTAGTTGGGGTTTAGATTGAGTTAATTTCGGGTAAGACTTCTAAAACACCTTATCTTTTGCTAAAAGGGAATAAATTAATTATAGAATATAAAAATTGAAGCTTTTATAATTTTACATAAAAATATAAAAAATGATAATAAAAGTTCTGGTCCATTCGATTCCGATATATGATATGTTTATGCGACTTAATTTGGGTCAATATTGAATCAGGTTGATTCGGGTCAATAGCATACTGGGTTGGGTTGGGTTGAGTTTGATTAGGGTTGTTTCATTTCGGATTATGGTCGGGTCATTACATTTGAGGTATGTTTTGGGTTATAGAATGGGTTAATCGGATAATCTTTACCAGGTCTAGTTTTCACCACATGGAATCTTACAAAGTAAAAGATCACCCCGTAGAAATTCCCGAAAGTTCTTGATTTACTTTCATGACTCCAACATCAAAAATTTCATAATGATACCAAAGCTAAACAAGAGCTTAGACAGTTTGAACATCATATGGTGAACTAGGTTACACAAATTATTAAAAAGGACGATCTAATATTAGTATGAAATTAGACCAATTTATGTCCATAATTTACAAACAAGCTTATTCCATCCCGCTCTGACTAAACACTATTCAATTCTTTTCTCCTTTCTTTAATTCACTTTTATTTTCAAACTACAATAAAAAACTAAACAAAAAAACCATCAGATTTACCAGTCACTAATTAGATTCAACTAGTTAATGAACTAAACATTGAATTATTGAATGGATTAAACAAGTCGTGAAATGAATTATACAGGTTACGAAATGGATTAAAATGGTCACGAGATGGTTTATACAAGTTACTATTCAAAAAGTCGATTTGCTCTCTACTTGATATTGGCGTTGCCTAATTTTATTATAAAAGTAAACGATCTCTTACAAGATTGCTGACTAGGCTATTGGCCTGAAAGAAGGCTTTCATATTTACCAAAAAACAAATTTCCAAATCACATAACAGGAGAGTTCAGCCATTTTTTCATTTCTTATCCAGCTGTGAATTGCAATCAACTTGGTTATCATGACATACAGCCTAAAAGATTATTGCAAAGAATTTCATTGTTACATGCAGAATCTGCTTCTGTCCTCACAGCTCAAGAATACAGTGGACGTTATTTATAACCATGCAATGAATTGGTTAGAGTCCACTAAAAAATCATTCCGTGACTCGATCAGAGTTATGATGATACCAAGACTTAGCTACCACCCTGAACGTTCATTAACCAACTATTTTATCAGATTACTCTATTCGAGGAATCAATAGCCAGGGGCTTATGGCGTACATCTGGAAAAATGTAGATTACAATTGGTCATCGTTTCTTCCCCATGATACACTTAACTGTGTCTAAAATGCGGATATAATCGAAGAAAAGCGAGGATTCCTTACCCTCAAGCCCATCCCTACTTACCCTATTACTACCTGCTAGATTGTTGCAAGGGCTGCCTCCAATGACCAAATCAAAGCCCCCGAATGAATTTATCAGCTGTTCCAACCTATCATTAGTCAACTGCTGCACATCTGCAATATCTACCAAAATACCCTTTTGATCAGTCTGTTCCCACCAACTCCTCTGAATATTTCTATTTACTTCAGCAATTTCAACTGATACAACAGTTTTTAAAGGTATGCCCAGACGATGAAGAGCAACTTCAGCGCCTCCTATCCCAGAAAAAAGAGAAAGCACTCTCATACCACCTGGAAACAAATCTTTCAAGACAGAAAGGTGGTACGCAACTGTATCAACCTGAAGTTGAAAAAAAACACAAAAGACATACTTCACTATTAGGGATATTAGGAGCAAAAATATAGCCATATCAATGCTAGCCAAATGCTGTGTTACCTGGAATGAGTTGCCGAGTGACTTAAATCTATCTGTCCTGCTTATGCCACCTCCCCTTGTGTGGTTTCTAGGGAATCCTAACAACATTTCTACTTCATCAGGTTCGAGCGGGGCAACCTTATTTCTCCCAACCCAGACCAGATTCCATTTTCTACATTCATCAAGCACATACTTCCGAACATGGACAGGCGGATCACCATCATAATCTTCAAGAGCCTTGCGGATCCTCTCTGTCAGCTTGGCACTACCATATGCAGTTTGCAGACAGTTGAGCTTTGTTCTAAAATCCCAATGTGGCCACCATTTCTTAGTCAAGGGCAAGGCCTCGTGGATAGAGCGAGGGGGGAGAGGAAGAAGGGGGAATCGGTTTTCTATTGGAAGGTTATGAATATACCCTCTCTTTCTTGCAGCCGCACAAAAGTACTTCGAATCAACAAATTCTGGTTCAACATCATACAAAAAGCGGGAGATTGTATCCCAAACTCCTTTAGGAGCAAGTGCCACATTTTCATAATAAAAGTATGGAGGAGCTAAAGCTGCCTCTGGTAATGTTCTATGAAAATGGGGACTTGGCTCAGTAGGAACTCCAAAGCCTATCATTGGTTTGGGAAGGCGAATCTGCTCATCATCCTCAAAAAGTCCCTTTTGCTTCTTCCTCTTCAACTCGTACTCAAGCATCTTCCTCTTCTTATGTTTAGCGTAGTCACTAAAAAGCTGCTCAAAGCAATACAGGGGCATTAATATAAGTTTCTTTAGGAAGAACAAAGCATGAGCCTGATTTTTTCTTTGTTTCAACTTTAATGTACATAAGAAAATTAGCACCAACTAACACCATCAGATGCACTTCTTAAATATTGACAAAAGAAAGATACAACAACACAAATAACTATATGATGCCCGTTTCTGAGAAAGGGTAAAAAAACAACACCTTTGGTTTGACTGGATCAACATATGAAGCATCTGATGCTCTCGCCATTTGAGCAGCACATAAGAAGTCAGCTAATTCCTCAAGTGAGGAGTCTGGGCCTGGGTGCCAAAAAGGTTGAAAAAGATTACTAAGATAACATGAAAAAGAAAGCAAGCTATGGTGCATCACAGCACACATATACAAGAGGGTAAGAAAGGAAAACAAGAAACAAGAGAATACTAAAATAAATTACAGTGTGACGATCATTTAGACAATGCTGTACATACCACATCGTTCAATTGCTATTGAGACTTCGTCTGGAGGATAACCCATATCAGCCAAAAACAATAATTTCTGCTCTTTTTCTGACAAAGGGCCAGATGTTTCCTGCAATGGACAATAAAAAATGAAGTCAAGGTGGAGATACAAGATTTTCAGACCCATTATACAAGGAAAACAAAACCATATTTCAATTTAGTACACCATAAAATCTTTATCATGCCTTGTCAGTTAAATAAAAAATGATCATTATGATACATACGCCTATATTAGCGATGACAGGTTTTGGATAAGATGGCGCATAATGTATATCTAGAGAACTGAAGAAAGATAGCATGATACAAAAGTGAATGTGTAAGTTACCTCCATTCCCAGACAACTATCTGAATCAGATAAATCCTCGGCTAAGTTTTCATCATAATCTGAAGACCAGAAGTCCGAATCAGCATCGATCTTCTGATCAGAGTCAGCATTATTAACCTGATCAAACACATCATCCATTCTCTCAGCGAGATGCCCATTTTGCTCTCTTGCTGAAGGCTTCTCGATATCTGGCTCATCTGAGGGAGAGCTTTCCAAGGCCTATTAATCAACAAGTAAATGCAAATTATTAAGAAGTATGAAAAAAGTTGAGGCAATATCCAATAGAAAAAGTTTGGTACATGACAGCATCTTTCAAATCCATTGTCCAGTTCAATGATATAAGCTATAAAAATAATATCCAGGAACAGACAAGGAAATAAAATGTGAACCAAGTGCGTAAGTCTGCTTGTATTGCAAATTTGCAACTCATATATAGACAGACAAACTTTGAAATACCAGCGTACCACAAGTCAACAAAATAATTAGCACCGATATTTAACTGCCAGGTAGCATGTGACCCGACATTTCATGTAATTTCATGTCATATATATTAAATGCAATCTTTTTTCCGTCAAGATCAAAGGAGATCTTGAGTGTTCTTATGTCCACAATCACAGTAAATAAATCTTTGCAATGGCAGGACCATCCTTGATATAATATCAGTGTGTAATGCAGCATACAGTATAAGCATTCATAATAAAGTATCAGCCTGTCGTGTAGAGTGCCTCAAGGTGCATTAGTCAAGACAGGTGTGTCCCTAAGCTTTTGTCCTCCTTAAGTTTGGTGATAATTGAAAAAGGGAAAAATATTGGCCCGATCTTTTTACATGATACGGCATGATAGTGCATACCAAGAAAAGTAGAAATTTATACCCTATTTCCGTAATGCGATTTTATGTAACAACGAAGTAGTATCTATAAGATTGATTGCATGGTTTAAATGGGATATGTCTCTCACTTGGTGTACGTGTTTGCCTCCACTCTTTCACCTTACATTATCTAACACTGTCCTGACCTCAGTTACTAATAGATTTTAATGTAGACACCACCTTGCTAGACAGAGAAACAGAATTACCAGACAGGTTCCGAAGAGGTAGATTGATGTAAGTAATGAGCCAAATAATGATATAGTCTACACAAGTTTTCAAAAAGAAAACAGACACACGAAGCTCTCACACGTCTTTTGAACACATGATGAGTGAAATTTATCACACTCATAGGGTAATAGTTTGGCCTATTTTATTCCTTTTTCTTGTTATTTCTCCCTTCCTAGACCTATTTCTACCATTTCTATTTTATTTGGAGTTCTTTTAGATTTCTTTTGATTTTCTCTCTTTTTTCATGGTTTTCCTCCTTTTTTTCCCATTCTATATGCCTTGGATTGTTGATTTTCCTTGTACATTGACTAACCTATAGGAAAAGAATGAGTGCAAAGCAAAAGGATTGAAGAAAAGAGTAGGCATCCAACCCAAAAGAAGAAGATTCCAGCCCAAAGGAAGGAAGCAAAGAAGAGAAAAGAAGAAAGGGCCCAGCCCAAAGAAAGGAAGAAAAGAAGAAAGAAAGGCCCAACCGAACTAGCTGATCGGGCAATCTACAGTACTGAATACTGATCACCCGATCACCACTGTAGATCAGACGATTTTTTCCCAGAAGTTCTTAATTGTCTTGATCGGACGATCGTTGTAGATCGTTGTGCGGGTTTCCAAAAATCTTATTTCCATTCCTTTTCCCTTTCTGCCCTTAGTTTGGGGGTTGTATAAATACCTTTTTGACCTAATTTTAGGGACATTCTGATTTCCATTTTTAACGCTAAAGAGCTTTAGTTAGGGCCAACTCTTATGCATACTTTGGGTGATATTCAAAGCACAATAATGAAGCATTGAAGGATTTTCTGGATTCTGAGCATTAATTGAAGCTTTAGTCACTTTCTTCTACACTATTCTCGTTTACTACTCTATTTTGCCATTTATTTTTGCTCTTGCTTGTTTAGTAGCTTTAGTTTTACCTATTTATTAGATTCTTAGCCCTTATTTGCTTTCTTCACTTGTTTGCGTTTCTTTTATCATGTTCTTCATATGTTGTTGTAAGTTCTTAAAATGGATGACCAAAATTGGATTGTCTTCTTATTAATTTCTTAATTGATTGATAAAATTAGATTTGTCCACATGAGAAGTCATTTTACCTTATTAGAAGTCAACCCTTCATCCATCAACTTAAAGAATGAATCTCAAGATAATAGGTATTAAGTAATGGTTGTTTTAGATAGCTTTTATGTGAATCTTGATTAGCCTCTTAGTTATGGGGTTGGGGAAAGGTGTAATGAATTTGTCTTATAGTGGGTTGAATTGGTTAATTAAGGTGAAGTTGAAAGACCTAACCTTGGTTTAAATTAATCATTAAATTGGCCTTTAGGCATATATTGTTGAAATTGATCACGATGTTGGAATTACTATCTTCAAGTAAGGTCGAGAGAAAAATCCTGCCTTTCTCAGAGTTGAGGTTTAGCTAATTCCGGACCCGTGATTATTATCGACACTCTAACCCTAATTGAGAGTGTTGTCTCATCTCGAGCATCTTTGAGAGAGGACCCCGAGATTGCAATGTCTTAATTTAACCCCTTAGCACAAACTTGTTTAGTCTCATGTTATAAATCAATTTCGTTGCATTGGATCCCAATCACCCCCTCACGCTTTCCCCTATCGATTAACAAACCCCCTTAGTTGACCTTTTAGCGATAGTTAACCATTAGACTAATAAAAAAAAAATCCCTTTCTAGTTCACAATCAGTCAACTCCCCTCCTTCGGTTTAGCTTATACGTCCAGTCACGCGCCTAGTGTCTAGTCTAGTCATTGAGGATCTCGACCCTTCCTTGCCATACACTTGTATTTTGGTTAGTTAGATTTGATTTAGTGTTTTTGTCTAGTGACACCAAAATCCTATAGCAACATACTATTATGAGATTCATACAATTTAAGCCAGGAAGAAGCTCACAAAACCTGAAAACAAAGAAACCTAATTAACGAAGTTCAACAAGGCAGTTGTTATACTAGATATAGTATTGTCTTAAAAAAATTTCCATAACACAAACACAACTGAGGATGGAGCTCCGAAGACAATACTCCCATTGACGTTGTCCAAGACTCTAAATCAGACTCTTGGTTAAAGCTAACATATTTGGAGCACAAGTCATAACGCTTTTTCATGTGAGGACTTGGAAGGTATCTCTACAGTCTACTAATTTGAAATTTACAGTTCAGCATATATTGCAAGAAATTAGTGGCCAAGTCCATTTCCAAGGCAGGTAAAGCTTGCAATCCAATTGGAAATGGAACAAGATGGTTTATCAAGGAGTACACCGTACACATCATAACATTGTAAGCTTCCAGCTTTCCAAATAGCATGTGAGAAATTCTCTCTAGCAAGAAAGATACAAATACATAATCCTGGCTTGAAATTTGTCAAGGCAAAACAAAAGCCAGAAAGAATCTTACTGGTTGCCATACAAATTTTAGCCTCTAATGGAAGAGGGTAGAAAAATTCTTCAAATCAAGTTGAACACTCATTGCACACCAGGATCTTAAGATATTATTTTTATATCCATTATAGACTGGTGACTGGTTTCCAATCATTGGCCACAGATGAGTTACTAAGTTAAGAAGGCACTAGTAGCTCGTATGAGAGTAGTTTTGTGAAAAAATGCTGTAATTAAGGATAATTTCAAGAGTAAAGGATTCGAAGTAAGGTAGGACTAACCTCAACAAACAACCAAAAGCACAAGGCAAGATTTACAATGGCAATTACTATAGGCACTTTTGAACTAACGCAGAATGCATAAAGGTAATGATTGGAAGTTAAGGTTAGATTAATCAAGTTTAGAATATTCCCAAGATGGTGTCGTTTATCTTTCCTCATTCTTGCACATATTTTGGTATGTATATTACGCAAAAAAAATTCTTGGTAATATTATAATGAGATACCTATTTATATTTGTTGGTCCAATATTTTTAATAAGGCTTTGTTGTTGTTGCTGATGATGATACATTATAGTGAGATATATGAGAAGACACCACGGGGGGTGTCATCCATGTGCAAAAAGGAGAAAAGGACAAAACACTCGAGCTTAAGCCATTGAACTATCAAGGAGAAATGTACTTCATTCTTTGCAACATTTCCAACGGGACCTATTATGCATATACTTACTCCGTCCTCATCACATGAGTCTCTCTGTATCTCTCTGCCTGCTACTTCCTATATGTTCCCCTCCTCCTCAAAGAAGTCAAGTATCTCCTCAACCCTAATGATTGAGACAAGCTATACAAAAGCCTCAAAAAGAAGAACTTCAATTACGAGGGGGGCCTTTTGATTCAAGGTTTTTATTTTTAAACGCTACAATTTTTCTTATGAGAAAATTGTGTTTGAGTTGTATTCTAAAGTAATGAATTGAGTTCGTATATGACAAGCTATATCACTTACTCCTTCCAATTATATCGAAGCGCATATAAGTTGAAGATCACGGGCGTTTCAAATAAAAAAAGAAAAATTCTTATTATTTCTAATTTATTTGTTATTTGTTAGAATGAAGTCCAATAAAATGGAATCATTCTTTGAGAAAGAACCAATGAATTTTATTTTGTCCTCTCCAAATAACAAAGGTTATGTAATATACTCCCTCCGTAACGAATTACTTCCAACAATAGGTATTATTTGTGCGAGGTAAAATATTCCATTGTTGCAAGTAATTCGTTACGCAGGGAGTAGATTAAATTATCTTAAGAGAAAATTTTCATTGTTAGAAACACTAAAGAATTTAAATTAGTAGAAATGATAGGCACTACTCCCACAAATCCGGATCCATATCCACTAATTAAATGAATGACTTTGAGGTATTGCGCTGCGAATATTATTCACGGCAAACACAGGGTTGAATTCGGTGGAGGAAGGAGGCGTGTTAGAGTCGGAGTCCTTTGCCATGAGTGCCATGTACTGGTGTTTGTGGGCGGAAGAAAAAAAATTGAGATGGTGGGCGGCCCATATCCAAAGGGGAGATCCAGCAGAGGAAAAAAAATTCATGGAAATCTAATTGTTTAACCATACCTCTGATACCATGTTAGATTTTATAAAACTCCTTAATTGGAGTATTTTCCATTGATCAATATATAGTGTTACAAACGTTAATCCTAACCGTGTTAGGTAGCCTAACCTAATAATAAGATAAGATTTACATCAAAGATATATCCTAAACCTATAAGGAGAATTATTTACATATACTCTCTATCAAGGAGTTTTTATTATAAACCTAAATAACGGAAAGATCCAATCGATAATAAACGGTCGGTTGTAAGCCATCTGTTGCAATTAATCAAAAATTCAAAACTTTTCCTATGTATTCTTGTCACTATGTTACTTACACACGATTTAAGTGTCTACCCAGATATGGGTGTCGAACGGCCGTTTTGTGAAAAAAAGTCAAACTTTTAGATTAAAACAAAGTATAAATGTTTTCTCGACACAACACACAATTTTTGATGTAAATGATGGTGTCGAAGTAATATAGATTCTCGGTAAACCAGCGTCGAAATAAAGATATAGGACAATTGTCAGGCCACTAAACAAAATTTATTATAATAGGCAACCCAAACTCATATTCTAATTCCAAGCCCATTCCATCAATATTATCCGTAGACATCTTGCACCAACTTAATTGTCCTTTTAGTCCTTTGTTTCTCTTTATTCTCGAACTACAATAAAAGATTTTAAAAAATAACCCAACACTCACCGAATGGAACAAGCTAGTCACTAAATGGCTTAAACTAGTCACTTAGGGGCGTTTGGTTTCAGCAAGGGAAAGGGAATGGAATCAAGAAAGGGTTAGTAGAGGAAAGGAAAGCAAAACCCTTGGATTAAGAAAGTTGTTTGGTTAGTTTTTTTTTTCTCTTCCACCACCACCGTTGCACCACCCTCTCCCTTGGTCTGCTGCCGCTACTCACCACTAATCCCCGGCGTCGCCGTCGCAGAACTTCCAGATTTTCCGGCGTCTCCTCTCCGACGCACTCTTTCCAGCCAAACCCCGAGTTCCGCCACCCCTCTCCCCGCAATTCCACCCCCTCTCCACCGCGCTGTTTTCCCCTCTCTATGTCCGGCGCGCGTCCTCTGCCTCTCTATCTCCGCCTCTTCTCTTTACTTGCGCTAGATCTGGTTTATGGGCAATGGTTTCATGGTTTGTGAGGGGGTTTTTCGTGGAGTTGCGGTGGTTAACGACGGTGGGGGTGTGTTTGTGGTAGGGTTGGGGTGGGTTTCCGCAAAAGTTGGGTATTTTTTGTAGAGTTGGGGTGGTTTTTTTGGGAGCGGTCGGGGTGGTTTTAGGAGGGTTAGGGGTGGTTAATGGGAGGGGAAACAGAATTCAGGTAGGGTGGGGGTGATTCCGGCAAGGAGGGAGTAAATTTCGGTAGAGTAGGGGTGGTGCCGGCCCATCAGGGTAAGGGTGGTTCCGGCAAGGTAGAGGGGGTGGTTGTTAAGGATATTGGGTGGTCAAGGTGAGATGGTCAAGGGTTTCCAAAACCCCTATTTCTAAGTGGAGGGGGGGATGGAGTTAGAGGGATTTGGGGTAATGGAAGGGGGAAAGGGAAAGACAAAACACCTCAAACAAACAACTTTTAAGGGAATGAAATCAACTCATTCCCTTTCCCTTTCCTGTAACCCCTAACCAAATGGCCCCTTAATGATTAAAAATTGTGATTACTGAATGGATTAAATTAGTCACTAAATAAATGGATCAAACTAGTCACTATATTTAGAAAGTTGGTCAATATCGAGATTGGGCCGTCACCTACTTTTAATTTAAAATTCAACGGTCCCTTAGAAGACCAACTCACCATTAAATTGTTTTCCTAGTGTCCGTATAGAGTTAAATATATAACCCCTCAATATCCTTTTGAAGGAAATCTAGAATGAACTGAAACTAGAAGTGAAAGAAAATTACGTAAAACACAAAAGTTCTATTAGACACAACATAAGCATAGAAAAGTTAGAGATCCATTCAATTAGGAACATATAAACTTCTTAAACATTACATTAGAGGAATAAGTAGTCTATACCTAGGATGCTCGGACTCGGTCCACCACCCTGTGGACACGATATCTGGGTTGAACATGAGAAAGAAATCAGACTCGCCATCTTTCTAATCCTATATCAAAAATTGGATTTATGGATACACGATAGCATTAATCCCGACAATTTGTATCCAATTCTCAATCCACTTTCAGGGATCGCCGTCTTCCGGCCACCTTCTAGGGTAGCTTCTTGACTAGGGTTAGTGTTGATCTCATTTTCTTTTCCTTCGTCCTTGGTTTGTCTTTAGTTTCTCTCTCCCATAAATAAGACGAATAAGAAGGGGAAGAGTCAATGCTCGTACAAAAATAAAAAAGTGAGAGCATGGTGTGTCACGTGGGTGGTGAATGAATAAATGCATGCCTTTTCTTTTCATCTTGGAAGAGACACCCCTTTTCAGTTGCCTATACCCTTTTGTTTAGCCTCTTAAGTTCTCTATACCAATTCTTTTAACCTTTTTTTTCTATACCAGAAAATTATGAAGTACATTGCCACCAACTTCTTGAAAATTGAAAAGAAAAAACTAATGTGAATTATATATGATAATTATGTTTTTAAAAACTGCACGAGTCCTAAAGTCCATATTCGAAATTTGGACACTTATTAAACGCGTCCATATGTCCTTGATTTTAGAAATTTCCATGTCCGACTCTTGAACCCTTACTCGAGTCAGACACCCATACCCGAGTCCACGCATCCCACATTTGTACTTTGTAGTCCTCCACATAACAATGAAATAAAGGACCATCAGAATCTAAATAGGAAACCCAACAGAAGACCGTAGCCTCATAATCATTGATGTATTCAACTTTTCTAATGACTGTTTCGAAGAATAGAACTATAGAACTGAATGTTTCAATCTGTCATTTTTGTGTGATACAATACACATCCATTTTCTCAAGAAAGCTATTGACATTTCATTAGCCTCGTTGTCAACTTTTCATGGTGTAATCCATACTATTCCCAAATGCATCGTCCCACGAAGTCAAGCCACCACCAGTCATCCTCTCTAAGCCGTATTACATACTTTTGTAAGGCATATTTGACCTTGCAAATTGACCAACAAAATTTCATCTCTCTCTCAAATTAGACCGCGCCAAAATTCAAGATAGAATAAATCTGAAAGCTGTAAAGCAATTTCAGCAAAATCAGATCAACAATACCCCCAAATCATAAGCCAAAAGTTTCGACCAGAAGCAAAAATCGATCATTTGCAGTTTCCAGTAATTGAGTTTGTTGTGGCAGTTACCTAATGTTCATCTCTCTGTTACACAGGATGCATCTGTCTCCACCCTTCGTGTTTCTGTTACAGGCTAACCCTTCCTTGATATAGTCGAAAATCTCTTATTAATACTGCATATTATCATAGGTCTTACACTTCCAATTTTTTTGTTCCATCAAACTGAAAAATCACTTAGGTTTATTGCCTACAAGTGGTAGCATTGGCCTATATCCTGTATTATTTGGAAAATATCAGTTCTTTTATTAGTCTTTGAAAGAATGAAATGTGCCTAATATGGAAGTCCTTCCTATTCACTCACCTTTTGTGTTAGAAGGACAGACCTATGACCAAGCAATGGACGAATTTCATAGATTAAAGCACGCACAGCATTCTTACAAACTTCAGGAAGAAGATAAAGCGGAAGTGTGAATGGACACAGTGAGTAGAGGAATTAAGTGAAGGAACAGGCTAATGGCTAGCCAAGATGTACTACAGTGCAAACCAATATAGCAAATTTGAAACCTTAAATTTATAAGGCACGTTATCATTTGATTGATTTAATCGGTGCCAAGGGTCTCTGGGTCCTAGGGGTGGATCCTAGGCTAAGCGAGCATCCCGCAGGCAAGGCGTGGTTATTTCTTATTTCCTACTTTCAGTTATTTGGTTTTTGGTATTAGATATTATGGAAGAGCCCTGATAAAGGTTTAAAATATGATAATAAAATATCTAGCTTTAGAAAATGAGGTGCTATTTAAATAATCAGAAAGGGGGTAGGGGCACATGAATAGAGCCAGGAGGGCTGTGCTTTAGTCTCTCCTTTGACTCACTCTGAGTCTCTGACTCAGCACTCTCTCTCTATCTCCTCCCTCCCCCTCTCCAACCAGATTTTTTTTGAAAGGGAAGCTTCTTTTGTCATAAGTTCAAAGCTCAACTGTGCACCTAGTTTTGATCTTTGCAAGCTAATATTTACAGTCAAAAGAGTGCACATTTGCACTTTACATTGTTAGTAAGCATTTATCATTGTTTCAATTGGTTCATAAAAGCAAGAGCATGAATTATTTGTATTTGAAAAAGTCATGGTCAAGTTCTTTCTAAGGTGAGATGCACAATGATCAGAAGCTCAAAATTAGTAGGGAATAATTGTCTCTATTTATTAATCATTGAAAATCATTTTATTACAATTAGCTTCATTATTCTTCAAAATTTGGAATGAACTGAATAATGATTTTTCGAGACACTCTCCACCAGCAGTAAGATTTCGCAATAAGTGTTTCTAAAAGGAATACCTCCCAAAAAGTGGGAGAAGGTGATCGCACATAAATTAGCTCTAATTGATTTCACTAAGGAGCATGGTTTTGCAAAATGATTTAAATCGCAACTAGAATCTTAATTAGTTAAAATCTTAATTAGAATCTTAATAACTCATTTGAATCTTAAAATCGTCATTTAAATACTTCGATTTTCCATTAAAATAATGGGTCAAGCCTATTTTTATAGTTTTTCTCTCTTCCTAGATGAGTAACACTCACATATTCAATAATTTATTTTATTGGAACTTACGAGGGTTGTCAAAATCGAGATTCTAACTTGAATCGGAAAGGCGTGTTAAAATCGAATCGTACAATCGAATCGTAAAATCGTAAGATTCTAAAATTTTGCAAAAATAGAGTTTTAAGATGCATCCTATAACTAATTTACTCGTTTTTTATCATTAAATGACTTAAAGATATTTAGTTATTTGGTCCTTTTATTATACGACAAATCATAAATATGTTCAAGATTAGATGTACAAGACCACTAATCGTGTATTAAGGAATTGCTACTAGTATCATTGTTGATGAAAAGGACGAGTTTAAGTGAATTGTGAAAGTGAATTGAGTAAGTTTTTTTGAAATTTTTTTGAACATGTGATTGTTACTCATCTAGAAAGAGAGAAATATTATAACAATAGGCTTGGCCCATTATTATAATGGAATCTCAAAGTTTTGATGAAATCATATAGGATCGTTAAAATCGTAAGATTTAAGTGACGATTTTGATTTATTAAAATTCTAATTAAGATTTTAACTAATTAAGATTCTAGTTGCGATTTAAATCGTTTTGCAAATTAAGATCGTAAAATCGTAAGATTTTAAGACTTTAATCGTGATTGTAATAACCATGGAACTCACTCTATTTTAATATCACAATTTACTCAAACTCGTCTTTTTCCTCGATACTAGTAGCAGTTCTTTTACACGATTAGGTGGCCTTGCACTTCTACTCTCAACCATATATTTAATGATTTACGGCATAATAAAAGGGCCAAATAATTAAATCATGTTTTCTTTGAAGTCATTTAATGATAAATAAATATGGCTAAATCAGCTATACAGTGCATCATAAAACTCTATATTCGCAAAATTTGTAGAATCTTACGATTTTAAGATTCGATTCTACGAGCCGATTTTAACATGCCTTTCCGATTTAAGTTAGAATCTCGATTTTAACAACAAAATCCTTTATAGTGGAACCATGTGATGGAGTATTTAAAATCAACAGTAAGAGGCTTTGCAATAAGTGTTTCTAAGCCTTGTTTTTTTATCTGCAACTTATAATATTTCCAGCAAAGTACTATTAATTTCTTACCTAGTAGTTTATCAACTGTCTTGACGGAGACGGACTTAGAGAAAACAACCCAATAAAAGACTTAAATGTGAAAAATCTAGACAATATACAATGGGTACTTACCGTTTCACAGAAATTTCATAACACACAACCGTCTCTATTCCAATTATTACCAGAGTCAATAACAACATTCAACATAGACATGAATGACATATCCATGCATGGTTGGACAGCTTTTAGTCCCACAGAAAAACTGACATCGGCATCCTATGTTACTCCGACACCTTCATTTACCTCAAAAATCGGGTGTCGTGTCGTGTCGTGTCCGACACGACACTTCATTTGGATACTTCATTTTGAACTAAAAACTTGAATTTTTTCTACAAAATAGCTGTGTCGGACACTTGGACACCCGTATCCGAGTAGACACTCAATCCGTGTCTGAGTAACATAGTCGGCATCTATTTTAAATTCTGGAGTTTATCCACTTCTCTTTCTGTCAGAAACAAGTTATCTTAGGTATTTGTTGAAGACTCATCTTAAAACAAAAATGCAGCCTCATCAATTTCTATTGATGCTGCTACTGCTGGAGGTTGATTGAGGATATAATCCTTTACGAACAAACACTGAATTAAAATTTTAAAGGAAATTCTACATGGTGACCTTCACGTTTTGAAAATTCCACATGGTGGTTTTTTTTTTTTCGATTCTCGTTGGTAACCTTCAACTTATTTTCTTTCTTTACATTAACCTTTTTTCATCTAATAAATCAATTTTTAATAAAATAATGTTTTTAGGTTAGAAAATTAAATTTAAACACCAAAACATGTTGCTTCCCACCGGCGTGACCCCACCAATTGCAACCGCCCCTCCCCACAACCCCTAGGCCGACTACCTCTCCCACACCATACCTTCTCCCCGTCTAATACCACCAGCCTTTAAACCCCTTCCCACCATAACACTTGATCTCACTTCCACCACCAAAAAACTTTAATTCATGAACTGCACAAAGCTCCCAGTTAATAAGACCTACCAATGCCGGATCGTGAACCAAATCTAACTCCTGTGACGGTGCCGATTTTAAGTACCTGATCTCCGCCTTAATTAGAAATTAGCAACCACACTTTAATAAACTAGCGAAGAACCATTAATGTTTTGAGAGCAGATTTCGGACGGAGTTCACACTGGATTTGGTGTAGCAGCGGCAAAATTGATGACATGTGGGGTGGAGATGGTTGGGGCTGCCGTGTAACAGTGTAGGTGATGTACTGTTGGCTGGTGGGAAGAAGCCTTTTTGGTTTTTAATAATAAATCTCTAATCTAAAAATAGATTTTAATTAAATATTGATATTTTAAGGGAAGGTTATTCAATGGCTGCAATAAAATTGTAGCCATTGTAATAGTTTCAATCTCAACCCTTAAGTTTGAAGAAACCATCTTATCCATTAAATATAATTAACTTCTAAAAAAATTGACTTTCTTTTTTTTATTAAATCATTTGGATTAATGGTCAAGATGAGCCTACAACAAATGAAGGGTTTAGATTTAAATAGTTATAGAGGCTACAATTTTATTGTAGCCATTGTAGAATTATCCTTAAATGAGAGAAGATTATTGAGAAGAAAGAAAATAAGTTGAGGGTTACTAAAGAGAATCCGAAGAAAAAAGTTTCATCGTGTAGAATTCTCAAAACCTAAAGGTCACCGTATAGAATTTCCCAAATTTAAACATCTTCGGAAATTCAATGATTTGATACACTTTCAAGTAATATCACAAAATCAAATAAACTTCTAGACCAAAAGACGGGACCATAGTTCACGATATTGGATAATGTAAAGAAAGAACCAGATCAGGAGCCACAATATAAGAAAATTTAAGCATAATGGGGACAAAAGTTTCAGCATCAAGGCTAATAATCCATAGAAGTTATAAATTTTACCGAAACAAAAAAGGCATGAGGCTGATCACTAACTAACCGAATAAGTAAGAAGAGCATTCAAAATGGAGTCCATATCCCCTTCTCCTGCTCACATAATATAAAAAGATTAGGGAGCTGAATTGCTCACAGGAGCATGATTTAATACATCAAATGAAGGGGTAAAATTACCATTTTCCTCGATTGCTTTGGCGACCAAATTTTCAGAGAAACCTGCTCCAACAAAATGCCGAAACAATGTTGATGAAGGCCCGGAAGAGGAGCTTCCCTTAAATACAACAAAATATTCCAAGCTTAGTTGCAGCAGATATTTAAGCAAAGAAGAACTCAAAGAATATGGAAGGCATACTGATGTTTCAGGGGAAAAAAAAAGAACAGGCAAATTGTGTTTAAGTAACCAGGAAACTCCAGTCCTCTCATACATTTGGGACTCAAATCTACAAAGGAACCAAATTGAAACTATCTAAGAACTCTTCTGGAAAAATTATTGGACCAATATCAGAGCATCGCATATTTCTTTGTGACAAGAATATTTCAAGAAGCCACTGCAAATTTTGTCTATTAGATTTTCAATGCATAATAAGAAGTCACTTTGGATAGCAAAGTGGAAAGTGGTTCAAGGATCGAACGTCTTCCGTTACCTTGGATCCATTCTCCAAAAGGATGGAGAACTGGATGGAGACGTGGCTCATAGAATTAACGCGGGTTGGTTAAAGTGGAAAAGCGTCACCGGGTTCCTTTGTGATTCTGGCATTCCCCAAAGATTGAAGGGAAAGTTCTACCGTATGGCAATTAGGCCTGCTTTGTTATATGGCACCGAATGTTGGGCGGTGAAACAATGCCACGTTCATAAGATGAACGTGGCGGAGATGCGTATGTTGCGGTTGATGTGTGGCCACACAAGGAAGGACCGATTACGAAATGAAATGATTCGGGAAAAAGTTGGAGTTGCATCCATTGAAGAAAAGATGAGGGAGAATCGGTTAAGATGGTTTGGTCATGTGAAAAAGAGATCAGGTGATGCACCGGTGAGAAGAATTGAAGAGTGGAGGAGTAATCAAATTGTAAGGGGTAGGGGAAGACCTAAGATGACTTGGATAAAGGTAATTGAAAGTGATATGAGGCTACTTGGGATTGAGGAGAGCATGACGTTGGATAGAAGTGGGTGGAGGGGCAGTATCCATGTGGGGAAGGGGTGTGATTACTGCATTTATTTGTTTTTTTTCAAGTGTGTTGGTATTAAAACCTTTTGAAAACCTCTTTTAAAACTTTGTGGTGTAAACCTTGTTTTCGAAATCTTTTTTAAAAATTCTTAAAACTTAAACCCTTTTAAAAACTTTTATCACTCTTGTCGATGACATCTCCTTTGGCAACGGTTTCAGTTGACGATTCATGTTAGCCGATCCCAAATCACTTTGGGAATAAGGCTTAGTTGTTGTTGTTGTAATAAGCAAAGTGCTACAAACAAAATATTTCAACCTACCTAAAATAGTTATAATAATTTTCCACAGATTACATGACAATAATATAACCAATCTTGGCATCGTACTCTTTTACTTCCTAACATCAATAGAACCACCCCAATAAACATTTAATCTATAGCAAACAGTCATTGCATCCTCTAGGAGAGCTGCTTTTAGATACTACACTTAAAACCCAAATCTCAGACTCCAAAGATTCACAAAATCATTCCTTTTAACATCAACACTTAAAACCAAATAGAATATCTCGTTAATTTTCTATCTGGACTATCAGCAAGAAGGACTAGCATTATAGAAGCATCATAATCGTCATGGCACAAGCATGATCTCTGCAGATAAACATTCCCCTAGTGGCTGAATAACATAAGCATATATACTGGGCGCCTGAAAACTGGAGTACAACAGTCACATTTTAAATATGACATTAATCAGAGAACGATCCAGAAGATGGTACAAGAAGTTGCCATGTGACTACATGTATTCCTGCATGCACGTTATTGATAGAACATGTTTTACATTGTCGTTTCAAAGCGTTTCAAAACAAACAATACTCAAAAAAAGAATAGCATAACAATTGGTATTCATATAGTCATATAATAATTCAATTTTGTAAAACAGCTGAAGTAGAAAAACTTCCAGTTTGTTACAGCAATACTCATACACAGTGCTGAGTTTCAAAGGTAGTCACTGTTTCATTGCAAAATCGAAGTAGGGCTTGAACTAGCCAAGGGCACAAAAACATGTCAATGAATCAATCACTAGAAAGGGCAATTTTGATACAGCATCGGCTTGTGATTTACTTACTTCCTCCGTAACGAATTAATTGCACCATTGGGGGTCGGTTCGGACTCCTAGGCAAAATTTCCAAATGAGAAATTAAGGGAGTAACTTAGGTTTTAATTATAGACAAAGTGAAATTAATGACTTTCAACTCCAACCACCAACTTCAACACTAACCACCACATCCACCACCACCTTCAACACCAACAACCATAACACCCACCACCTTCAACTCCGACAACCACGCCGGCCACCACCTTCATCACCGACACCGAAATTTTCGAACCCAGAAATATGAACAACAACAATTTTTGAACCCAGAATTCGAACAACAACAACTAAACCCCAAAATTTCGAACCCCCCAACCCAGAAAACGCAAACCCAAACCCGAAAATTCGAACCCCCAAACCCAGAAACTTTGAACCATAAAACCCTTAAATTCGAACTCAAAACCGAGAAATTCGAAATCAAACCCCATAAATTCGAACCCAAAAACCCAACAAATGAATCCCAAACCCATCTAACCCTAACCTAGAAAATAGAACCCCAAACCCCAATTTCGAACCCAAAACCCATGAATATGAACCAAAACACAGGAATTTGTAACCCAAACCCAGATTTTTGAACCTAAGACCCCTTGATTTGAACCTAAAAACCATAAAACGAACCCACAAATGGAGCCCCAAAAACCCCAAAATTTGAACCCATAAAAACGAACCCAAAACCCCCAAAATTTTAACCCAAAACATATAAAATCGAACACAAAAACCCCAAAATCGAAGACAAAACCCCAAAATTTGAACCCAAAACCCATAAAATCGAACATAAAACTCAAAACATTGGACCCAAACCCATAATTTTAACCCCCAAACCCATAAAATCGAACCTCAAATTGCTCAAATTGGTGGTTGATGTTAGAGAGGCAGAGAAGGATCGTACAATTTGCGGTGGCTTCCTCTGCAGTGGAGAAGACGAGGGTGGAGGAGGGAGAAGGATTGGTGGGTTTTGGTGATGGATTTGGGAAAATTTGGTGTTTTTAGTGGTGGAGAAAGGGTTGACAATTTTATGGTAGTGGTGAAGGTGGTGGTTGATATTAGATTAGGGTGGAAATCATTAATGGGGTTGATTCTTAGTTAGTAATGTAATGCATTGTTGGTTAATTTTAATCAGTTTTTAAGTTTATAAATTAAGGGTATTTTCGTAACTTTATACCAAAAACTTTACTAAAATAGGAATGATTTGAGTTTGGTGCATTTATTTTGTTACATCCAAACACGGCAAAAGGTGCAATTAATTCGTTACGGAGGAAGTATATGGAATCCCTATCCTGTAAAAGAGTCGTAAATTACATATAGATAAAACAAATGCATATTTTTTGTGCTAAAAAACTAGAAGGCTTTCTGTAATTTCAGCTTCAACATTACAAAGAAAGAAGTTAATAAAAAGCAGCCTCCATGTTCCGTATGTTGTCTTTACACCGTTCCCAATAAAAAGCACTTTGGATACAAAGGGACAATCATCTAGCAAAAACACTGCCACCACAACAATAAGAAAGCATTAATCTTAAGATGACTTGGAGTCTGCCAACATGAACCGTCACAAAGAAGATGACTGTGACGAGTGGAACAAAAAGAGTAATGGGATAAGTTAAAGAGAGTAAACACACTAAGATGAGAAAGTGAAAGTTGAGGGAAATTAGACGAAGATAAATAAGGAACAAGACAGAAAAGGAATTGTAAAGTGGGAACCAAAAATGAAGAAATAAGCTAAGGTTTGAAGAAAGTCTTATAAAAGAGGGTTAAGAGATCTAAAGAGAAAAGACAAATGTGAAGAAAAACAAATGAAAAGACTGGAGAAAACCTTTGGCAAAAGACTAAATAAAAGACGCTTAAGAGAGCAATGTTTGCAGAATTCAGAGCAAAGTAAAAGGAATTAAAAGAAAAAATATAAAGCCATGTCATCTCTATAGATGATGTCCCTCCACTCCATCTAATCCAACGCCATATTTTCCTTAATTCCGATGTGATTAAATCACTCTCAGTCATCCTCATCCAAGTTTCCTTAGATCTTTCCCTACCCCCTCAAAATCCCATCATTTTACTCTTCAAGCCTCATAATCGGCATATCTCTTCGTCTCCTACTTATATGTCCAAACTACCTTAGGCCATTCTCCATCATTTTATGATTTTTTCCTTATTTTCTCATTCTTCAACCAATCCTTTACACATCCAGCATACGCATCTCAGCCCACATTCATCTTATGAACGTGACTATATTTCATATTCCAACATTTCGTGTTATATAATAATGCAAGCCTACTTGTTGTGCCCTAGATTTTTCCTTGCCAAGATCACATAGATTCTATGAGTCACATGTCCGCCTACTCCCAAATCTTTTGAATAATAAATCCTAGATACCAAAATAAGTCGGATCAGTGATCACAGCTAATAACCACCCCCCCCCCCCAAACTCAAATTCCAAATTTCCATCTTAATTTTGCTCTACCTAAAGCCTCGAGATTACAAAGTGTAACTCCACAAAAATGTTATACTTATTTCCACGCCTTTATTCATGTACTTAACAAAAATGTTATTGGATCGGAATCCTACTTTGGATCGAAGAGGCGAGTAGGATCAAGTCGATAGGATGGGATCATAAGATTGTAAGATCCTACGGAATTGGGTGAAAGATAATAATAATGCTACAACATACTTTCTCTGTCTCAATTTAGATGGATAAAGTGGATATAAGTTTTTTTGAAAAGTTAAAGTGATGGAAGCTAGTGGGTATAAGATGCATGTCTAAAATGGAAGTGTTGCAGACTTGCATCTAAATTGGAAAGATCGTATATATAATTTGTTGCATCTGAAGTGAGCGATTGTTGTGTCTAAAGTGAGCCAGAGGGACTAGTAAAAGACTTGGGTTAAAGGTCTAAACACTTACTTTATCATGTGGTGATGTCAATAGTAATATTCTAAGATTTAAGTAAATATAAGAGGAGAAAAAAAATACAGTATATGAAATTAATCTATAATCTTTAATACTATAATCGGTTTGTAGAATGTTGGGACTTAAGATTATATAAATATGATACTAT
The DNA here is from genome assembly GCA_947645195.1 of Patellifolia procumbens. NCBI lineage: Eukaryota > Viridiplantae > Streptophyta > Magnoliopsida > Caryophyllales > Amaranthaceae > Patellifolia > Patellifolia procumbens. The sequence continues at coordinate 647,405 of CANSGD010000670.1, read as the reverse complement.
GTGAGTTATTTAGTTGAGTAGGATTGGGTGGATCCTTTCAGATCGTAAAATTACAGAATCATACATACATATTGGGATCTTAATAACAATGATCAACCAAAAGACATCATGCACCATCGTATATCATCTTAAATTGACCTCGCATCAATAACTATAGCAAAAGGAAAAGGACTAAAGGGGCGTTTGAATAGGAGATTTCAGGAAAAAGAAAGGCAATCAAAACCCCTTGTTACCCTTACATGGTGTTTGGTTACTTTTTTTTCCTTTTCCATTACCCAAATTTCCGTTTCACTTACCGCCATTTGATTCTCCACCTCCCCCCAAGGTTTTGGATCTCCCCATTTCCCTTTACACTAAAACACCAATGACCAAACTTTGACCACTACTCCACGAACACCATTGTTGCCCCAACACCACCACCCCACCACCGTCCTACCATTGCCACCACTGTTCTACAACCATCACCACTGTTCCACCACCGTTCCAACCCTCCTTAAGCCACCACATTCCCCCAAACAACCACCACTCTCACTACGTCAAACCCAAAAACACCACAGCGGCGCAACCCTACCCCCAAACCAGGGCCGGTCCATGGGGAGTGCAAGAAGAGCGGTGGCACAGGGCCACCTAATTTTGGGCTTAAAAAGGGGCCCCTAATTTTAAAATCTCTATATTAAATTATTACAACAAGTAATTAACAACTTCTGTTTAGTGCAGTGGTAGTGCGCATGTCATTGCCAATGAATGATACGTTTGGTGATTTCAAGGTCGAAACTAGCTACAAGCACTTTTAAGTTTCTTTTTTCTTACTCTATGCTTCCCATATTTTCCTTTTATCTCATGAAGTCTGGGTAGTCTATATCATATTATTTCATATTCTATACTTTTTAAAAGCTACCAAATAATTAAAGCCTTTTGTAATTGTGATTTATAGGTTTAGTCCTTAATATTATCAAGTTTTATTCTTATTATTTAAGTCCAATCAAGTATTAACCACTTTTCTATTTACTTTCTTATCTTGTAACTTGATATCGTTTTTCGTATACAAAGTTTTGTATTTATGTTCTCGTATATATTTTACTTTCAAACTGTAATAAGCCGAAAGTTCTATTTTTTATTACCATGTATAAAAACATTAATTGATATTTGAACGGTTTATTTTTAAAAATTGTTCACGAAAATAAAATTTTAGATTAAATCTATTAAAAGGTCAATCTTTTGATTTTCGCTCAGGCCCCGAAATTGTACGGGACGGCCCTGCCCCAAACCACCGCCCCTAACCCGAACCCCACCCCAGCAACTCCCTGATCACCATCCCCGTTCTGAAACCCCACCCCAACCACTCAACAACCACCCCGTTAGCCCTAAACCATCATAGCCAACTCAGATACATTGCACATTCACCAATAATAACCACTAGTCATCTATAGCCACCAGTTCCACCAACCTTCAACCAGAAAACCCACCCTAGCCAGTAGCCCCAAATAATCACCACACAACAGATCGATATTAGTGACGGAAAGAAAGGGATGGGCCAGAAAGGGGGGAAGGACGCTGATGGTGCCGGAATGTCAGACGCTTGTGCTACTAGTCGTCGCCGGTGAGAGCGGATACGGATGAGAAATGAAAGGGGGTGGCTCGCCTTGCTGCAGCGTGCCAGAAGAAGAATGAGGGAGGGAGAGGGGGAATTTAAATTAAAATACTTTCCCTTATTCTTGCTACCAAACGTGTGTTTTAATATGGGGTTTTGAACTCCTTTCCCCTCCTAACACTTCTTGATTCCTATCCCTTTCGCCTTTGTCAACCAAACACTCCCTAAGTGAGGAACCTTAGTGTATTCCTTTCTACTAAGTTCACTTGTTTTGAAGGCGAGAAGGATGAATTTAGGCTTCCATTTGCATATATTTTAAAAGTTCTGTGACTTTCAATTAACAGGTCTACTAAACGAAAAAAGAGAATGAATTATCTTCTGTCACTCACCTCAGCTGTACCAGTAAAAGCACCTGCACCGAGAGCAGTCAACGACGAGCTAGAATCAAAAACTTCTTTCTCCTTCTCTAGCTCATCATCACTAGTCCAGCTAAAATTTTCACTTCCATTGTCAGAGAGGTTTCCCGTCTACACATTCAGAGACATTCATTTAGACTTTAGAACACCATTCTATAAGTTTTCATTGAAAAAAAGTTTCGACTGTCGAAATGAGATACTCATTCTTGTGAAAGCAAACAAGACAATACTGAAATGAAAAAAGGAAGCAATTATATAATACCATGGTTTTGTACAAAATGCAGTTTTATGAACTTCAACACTGTCAGCTGCACATTGCAAGAACAAAAACATAAATAAATGATGATACATTGACCCAGAAACATAATTAAATTCGACCCACATTTTGTCTATGATAGAACAGATTTAGGCAGAAGTTAATGCTCAACCCAATTCATTAACCCGGGTGGGTAGATGACCTACTACTAATAGACAATTTAAAAATCAATTTCTGCAGCGGAGTTGGAATCCACTATCTCCCTTATCGATTAGTAATGAGTCGTATACCTACTCCCTCATCTAAACCGTAAATGCCACACTAAAAAACAACACTTTGGGCAGTAGTAATACTAACCTGCAAACTGCAGTCTTATGAGAAATGTTCTATCTGAATATTATTGCATTATTTGCATGTTACAAGCTGCAATTGGGTTCAAAAAATTAACAATCAATTGGGACTATTAAAACCCAGTAATTAAAAACTCCAAAATCTGGTTTTGTTCGATTATTAATGAAAATCCCCAAATCTAATGAAAGAAAGAAGGAAGCATTACCTGAATTGGAAGAAATTGATGGGATCTGCATGTGAATTTGACATGTATTTCTTTCTGACTTTATTGTATAAGATTAAAAATGAAGTATTTGATTCCTCACTTTATTTGATAATTTGATTCCTTGTGTTGAGAGTTGAGAGTTGAGACGCAATGAGCATGAAATGAACTCAATGAGAGAATCTAGAGAGAGACGTTTTTATTCCTGAGTTGATAAAAAGACTGAAACAACCAAAGTGGTCAAAACTCAAAAGCCATAAAGTAATATAGATGTTGGGACTTTTTAGTAATTCAACACAAAATTTTACCAATTAAATAGTCCTAGATAAGTGGTGGACTGATGGTAGGTAGGGTTGTGGTTTTGGCATTCCGCCCATTTTTGTTAGATCTATTATAATTGTGAAAGTATTAGGTCAGACCGTCTGACCAATACTTATTGTCAGACGGACCTGCTTCTCGCCATTTCTCTGTTCATCTTCTTCCTCCGCTGCCGCCGCGCCGTTGCTCCTTCTTCTTCATCTTCTTCCTCCGTCGCCGCCGCGCCGCTACTCCTTCTTCTTCATCACTCTGTATCAATGAACAATACTTCAACAAAGAAGTGACAGAGGAAGCATTTCAGGAAGTAGAGACATACGTGTCTGGCTCTTCCAAGGCAGGTTTGTTTGCATCTGCTCATACAGCAAATTCATACAGGGAAACTAGAAATGAGTAATTAGCTAGTTTCAACGTAGATCAAATTCATATAGCAGACCAATGCAGAAATGAATGGTTGATCTTTCGACGAGCAAGATGCCATTGATGCCATTGATGAAGAAGAAGGAGAAAGTGAGAGGAAACCATAGGTTAGTTTTTTTATTTTTTTATTTTAGTTAGTTATTAAATGAAAGAATAATAAAACTAACTGAAATGATAATATAAGTAACTGAAAACTAAGTTGCTTTCATTTAGAACCTATTTTATTTCATTTACTTAGGTTTGTTTTCAATTGACTAAAACACGTAAATGAAACAATAAGACTAGTAACTGAACTTAAAAGACATCCAATTGAAATATAAGAGATCAACTGAATTTTTTTTAAACCAACTGAACAAAAATTGAAACCAACTGAAACAAAAATAAAACCAACTGGAAAAAAAATGATATCAACTGAAAGTCGTCCGACCAAATGTTATGGTTGGACGCGTCTGACCCAATACCTTCTCATTATAATTATTAAAACTCGTGGTTTTTTATTAGTAGGTTTTTTATTAGTAGGTTTTTTATACTAATCTCAATTATTGATTAATTTATAAGTCATATTAATCTAACTGACAATAATTTGGGAATAAGGCTTAATTGTTGTTGTTGTATTAATCTAACTGACAAGTCATAAGAAATGTGTTGACCTTTAATTAGCTTACCTTGACTTCCTTCCTTCCATAGAGAGTTGGAGGTGTTCAAGTTAAAATTGAGTACTTGCTCTAGTGGATCAACATGAAATGAGGAAGATGAGGTTGGTGATGTTTATCTACAAATTGGTTTGTCTGGTTTGGGTCATTCTTATTTGGAAAAATTGTCAGAAAATACCAAGGTTTTAGCACTTTTTCAAAATAAATACCATAGAGTTGCGAAATGTGAAATAAACACCAACAAGTTATGTTTTTCTTAGAAATCCATACCAACTAACAAATATCCGTCTATTTTTCCGTCACTTTCTCACTGAAATTTAACTCACCTTAGATTTTATGTTGTTCAGAGATGAAGTTGAATGAATTTCTGTTAGTTGGTATGGATTTCTAAGACGGAAAAATAGACGGATATTTCTTATTTGGTATGGATTTCTCTGAATAACATAACTTGTTGGTATTTAATCTACATTTCGCAACTCCCTGGTATTTATTTGAAAAAGTGCTAAAATCTTGGTATTATCTGATAATTTTTCCTTCTTATTTGAAAATCTACTCAAGCTTACTGATTTCAATCCCAACTTATCTGATTGCAGCCATTGGGTACTTCATGTCTATCTACTTGCCTCTTGTTACTTCAATGGTGAAGAAGAAGAAAGCAGGAAGTGGAGGAATCTTCTTCTTTTTTCCCCCTTTTCTAAAGTTCTTACTTCAAAAAACATTTCAAGTAAAAACATACACAAGTATTATCTACTTAATCTAATTATTACAAAATTATTACTTAAACAACTTAAAACTGTCAAGTAAATTATATCTTATTAAGAAAACTTAATACTCCCTTCGCTTTTTTTATTAGGGACTTGTGCTTTTTCGCTCAAAACAAGGAAGAAGTGCAAAAGTAAGAGAGAATGATGGTAAAAGTAAGGAAAATGTGAAAAAGGTAGAGAGAATAAGTAGGAGAGAAATGTAATAATTAGGTGGATCAATCTACCGTTTATGAAAAAATATAGAAGTGTCCCAATAAAATAATAAAACCCCTAAATGGCTAAATGTCCCAATTTAGAAAAACAAAAAAAAACAAAAGGAGTATTCTTTTTCTTAAAATAACAAAATTTTATTTACGTTATAATCTAAATTAGTCAATAATCTCTATTATATAAGTGAAGAGGTGGGGGTGGACACCAAAAAGAAAAAAGGAAAAATAAATAAAATAAATCAATAAGTTTATTAAGTAATTAAGTTTTATTTCCAAATTTAGCCATTAGATTTTTAATCAAAGATGTTCAAAACTTCTGACTAAAATATCTAAAAACCTACAAAGTAAAAACAATTTTAAAAAACATCAACGATTATATTTTCTTGAGATCTATAGATAGACACCCACTTTGCTATACTTTTATATACTTTTAAAATTTTTTATTTCGAAATACATGAGTAATTGATTGTTCATGAGTGAAGGCACATTTGATCATGATAAAGTATTTTAGCATGAGTGAGAAATATGATAAAGTATTTTCAAGTACTTTTGAATTTGTTTCTTATTTGGACAATGAGCAAAAATACCTTACCGGGTACTATGATGGGGGAGTAAGGGATGTTTTCAAAGAAAAATGAGCCAAAATGAATTTAGCTTGAAAACAAAATATGGTGTGTACATTCACATTTTATTATGTTACAGTAGCCAAACACACATGATATGCAAATAAAATTAAGATTTTTTGTTCAAAACCACCTAAATTTTTCACGTTTTTAGAAACTCCCACCTTAATGAATTTTTCTTTAAAATTTCCACCTATCAGTCCCAATTTTATTAGAAACTCCACCATCTAATGATTTTTGTTAAATTTCGTTAACAAAACCGTGAAGTGGGCCCCACAAATGCATTTTATTATCAGTTTACGCTGAAATTAAAGTCAATTTCATCAATTTAAGGGCAAATTCTCAACTCATTTGCCGAATTACAACTATTTGAAAAGAATTGCAATTATTTCAAGTTCCATTTTGTTAACAAAATGTATCCGTGGAACCCACTTAACAGTTTTGTTAATAAAATTTGACAAAAACCGTTAAGTGGTGGGAGTTTTTAATAGAATTATAAATGGTAGGTGGAATTTTATAAAAAAACTCATTAAGATGGGAGTTTCTAAAAACATGAAAAGTTATGGTAAGATGCGATTATCCATAAGATTATATACTGTAGATTATGAAATTTTATAATAAAATTATTGTCGCACGCATCGCGTGCATAGAAATCTAGTAGTATATATTAAAACTTGGTGTATTACAATATTTATGTAAAGCATAAGAGTCACACATCATGTTAAAAAACACGTTTATGTATTATGTCTTGAATATTGTGTAAGTATCTTTCTTCTCGAGTAATAAATTAATAGTAATGAATTATATTGGAGGTCGGTTTTTTTTTTGGTGTACGTACTTTTAGAGTGAGTTAAATTTATTCATGTCTAATATTATAATTATTTACACTTTTGTAAACTACTTAAAGAATGTGAATTTCTACAAGCTTCTTCAAAAGAAATTGAGGTATTTTCACCAAATGGTCTTATTGAAAATTTCAAAGTTATTTGTAATGTGGAAAGCTATCCTACTAAAATATAGGATTATGGTTGCTTCGAATTTTTGATAGAATTATGTCTTAGATTTGTAGTTTTGACCTCCATAATTTGAAATTTCTCAATGGTAACTATGAAGCTTTGCACTTTTTTAATGGTAACCATAAGCTTTTTCGATTGTCAAAAATAACCATAAGTTATTATTAACTTCCCAAACATAACCCTTTTTAGTAAAAATTGTTATTTGTCGTTAAGTCATATAATATTTTCCATTTTTTTAATAAAATTTTCTCTCCTCACTATTTTCCTCCCTCCCACTAGTTAACCACCACCCCACCTTCCTCCCTCCCTCCCACCATAACAAGTTCCCCACCTCTCTATTTTGGCCTGTAACCATCGTCGTCGTACATTGAACACCCTCGTCCTGCGCCATCACCAGCCCCACCTAAACCTCTAGCACCACCATATCCCCCATGACCAGTCAAATTCGTCCCATCATATTGAGAACTTCCATACCCTCTGTTAGGCCCACCACCATAACCTGCACCACAACCATCTTTCCTCCATTCACTCCTTACTTCTCTTTATTTTCTTATCCATCTTTCCTTCTCTTTTACTTCTTTTACCATTTCTCCTAAGGTTTTCCTCCAATCAAACAAATAAAGGAAAACTTTATTTAAAAGGAAAAATTGGATCAAACAGCACAAACTATACGTTTGTTGCACAAAGCAGCACCAACAAATAAAGGTGCACAAAACAACACGAACTTTTTCTAATCGGTACAGAAAATAACATAAGTGGATTTTTTTGCCTGAGATTTTCTATTTCTGGAAAATCTTTAGTATTTTAGTTGTTTTTTATTTGCTACCTTTTCCCCTTCACTTTAAATAAACTATTGATCTAAATATCACCTTATTTCCTCTTTGAAACCATAAAATTTCCCCCAAATTGATTTTGTTTATCAAACCCTGGAAATGAAGGATGAGTGGCAAATGTTCAAGAAATAAATCAAAAGGAATGTCTACAGTGTATAGGTAATACAAATCAAAAAACTAAAATACTAAAGATTCACCGGAAATAGGGAATCTCAGGCGAAAGACCCACTTATGTCGTTTTCTGCACCAATTAGAAAAAGTTCGTGTTGTTTTGTGCACCTTTTTTTGTTTGTGCTGTTTTGTGCAACAAACGTATAGTTTGTGCTGTTTAATCTAATTTTCCTTATTTAAAATTATGTTTTTCATTGATAATAGTTTTCCTTGAAAAGTGATTTTTCATGAAAATTGTTTTCCATTAAAATAAATTGTTTGTTTGTGCCCATTCCAGTCATGGCCCACCTAACCGGTGAAATGACTAAAATACCCTTGGGGGTAAAATTACCATTTTACCCCTAAAGACCTATCAGGCCAGAAAGTACAGGTTTTCAGTCAAGCCCACTTACAAAAGGCATTCATGACATCATCACCTTTACCAGGTGACGTCACATCAGTACAACCTATAAATAGTACTTTCATCTGATCAGTCAGGTACGTTTTTACACACATTCCAAAGCATTTACTTGTACTATTCTCTGACCTTCTGAGATCAGATCTGACTTAAGCATCGGAGATTCGATCCTAGGAACTTACCCGGGGTAGTTCACCATGCTCGTTTTGCAGGTATCTGGGATTCGAAGACCTTGGACTTGTTACTGGTTACTACCCTAGCTGGATTTGGACTCTCCCGAATTACAAATTTCTACTGTGTTTCTTGCACCCAAAACAGTTGGCGCTGTCTGTGGGGACCTAACATAACATCTGCATTTTCAAACACCATGACACGAGGATAAGATAACCGCAATACTGCTGTTCGAAAGACCACTTATGAGAATGCGCAGACTACTCTGCTGAATAAAGGAGGTGCTATTGTGGAGGATGAGACTGATCACCCTCCAGGTGGAAGCCAAACAGCTACAGCTTTCGAGGCACCTCCACCACCAGTCACTTACTCGGATCTACGACAGCACGAGCTCCGGATGGAGAGACACATGACTAATGTCATGCAACAACTCGTCTCAGTAATCAAGACTCAACAGACTACTCCCCCTGACCGAAGGATAGTCCTAGATCAGCCACATGCTCATCGAAGGATCGCAAACCCAAAGCATGCCCTAACCGAGCACGTTGTTGCTGGTCCATCGAAGAGAATACCTGCCACTTCGAAAGGGAAGTCTATCATGTCGCCAAATCAGGACGACGCTCGACATATTATACAGCAGAAACAGATGAGGGGCAAGAACTTTGATGCTCGGGAAATCATCGAGAAAATAAGAGAGCAGTCCCAGGTAGGGGACTCGAAATATCCAACTGCTACGCGAACCACAGGACAGTCTCGCCCCTTGACTAACCTTCACACACCAAGAACTGAGGTCCCACATCATGTCGAAGATCCTGAAGACGTAGCTGAATCGGGTTTTCGAGTTGGTGCAGCAGTGGCACATAAATCACCTTTTAGCCAACACATCATGGAGACCCCTAACCCGGGCAAGGTCAAGATCCCTTCAATCGAGCATTACTCGGGAATCACTGATCCGGCAGACCATTTGGCAGCATATAAGGAACAAATGAGCGTGCAAACATTCTGCGAAGCCACATGGTGCAGGTATTTCCCGACAACCCTTAAAGGGTTGGCCCTCAATTGGTTCACTAGCCTACCTTGTGGCATTATCACTAGCTTCTCGGCCCTCGAGGCTCTATTCTCCTATCACTTCATTGCAGCAAAATGCTACAAAAAGACTAGTGTGCACTTGATGTCAATTATTCAGCAAAAAGGAGAAAGCCTAAGTATTTACATCAAGCGATTCATTGAAGAGTCCCTCAAGGTCTCCGACCTCCAAGATGGAATTGCCGTTACGACGTTGATGAATGGCCTCCATCCTAGACGGTTCAAGTTCGAGCTCGCTATGAGAGAGACTCTCACCTTAGCAGATGTAATGAGGCAAGCGCATAAATATATCCAGGCGACGGACATCTACAAGAATATGCATGACGAAGGAAGTAACAAACGGAAAACTGAGCCGTTGAGCCAAAAAGACATGGCAGAAAGGCTGAAGAGACATCGACCTTCTGATAGGGGTCATGACCCTCGTTTCAACATCAATCAAAGGGAGATATACTTAGATTTGAAAGAGAAGTCTGTATTGCCTCGACCTACTCCCATCAGGACGTCGAATTATCGAAGAGATAAGAAGTTATGGTGTGAATACCATAGAGAATGCGGACATACGACCAAGGACTGTAGGGAGCTGAAAAAGGCCCTAGACAAGTTGGATGACGAGGGAAAACTGAACAAATACTTGAAGGAGCCTCAAGGTGATCAAAGAAGAGAGAAGGGAAAAGAAAAACAATCGAAGAGCGATGAAATTGAGGGCTATGTAGGAGTCACAGCTGGGGGCTTTGCTTCAGGAGGCCTAACCGGCAATTCAAGGAAGAATCACCTATACCACCTGAAAAATGGTGAGAGAATGAAGAATTCGGACACCCCCACCATGGTGTTCGGAGAGAGTTCGAAAGAAATACAAACTCCACATGATGATCCTTTGGTCATCGAACTTAAAGTGGCAAATCACAAGGTCGGTCGAGTTCTGATAGACAGCGGAAGCTCGGCTGACATCATCACTTGAGAGTGTCTGCAGAAGCTGAAGTATGAAAAGAAAGACATCAAGGCCATCGACCAACCCTTGGTCGGATTTGGAGGCCAATCTGTTCACCCCCTTGGGGTCATCAATCTTCCTAGCCGGTTTGGTGACAAAGGGAAAGGACGATGCCTTCCAATTAATTTCCTTGTAGTCGATATCGAACTCTCTTAAAACATCATCATAGGTCGACCTACGCTGAATAGAATAAAAACGGCTATTTCGACCTACCAGCTCTTGCTTCAGTTCGAAGCAGATGATGGAGTAGTGGGCAGGCTGCATGGGAATCAGAAATCCGCTCGAGAATGCTATGTCAACAGCCTAAGAAAAAGCAGGCCAGTCGAACAAAACTCAAGCAAGAGAAAAAGAGAAGAAAAGGAAACAACCAAAAGCTCACCCCCACCACTGGGATTGTTCTACAACGAGAATCCTGCCAACCATAATCGACCCTAGCCTGTCGATGAGGATGAAGAAATACAACTCGGAGCTGATCCTAGCCGGACAGTTCGAGTAGGAAAAGACCTTAACCAGGTCGTTTTAGGTGACTTAGCGGCACTCCTTCGAGATTATCAGGAGGTGTTCGCATTCTCTGTTGATGAAATGGCAGGGATAGACCCATTGGTCACCAAATATCAGTTGAATATAAAACCTGAATACAAGCCCGTCAAACAAAAGTTGAGGCACCAGGGCATCGAGAGAAATAGGGCAGCAGCAGAAGAAGTGAAGATGTTGTTAAGTGCTGGATTAATCAGAGAATGCCAATACACCGAATGGCTCTCGAACGTTGTGCTGGTTCGAAATCCCAACGGGTCATGGCGTATATGCGTCGATTTTACAGATCTTAACAAAGCTTGCCCGAAAGATGATTTCCCACTTCCAAAAATCGATAAGCTGGTCGATTATACTGCTGGACACGCTTTGTTTAGCTTCATGGACGCAAATGCCGGATATCACCAAATTCCCCTAGCCGAGGAAGATCAGGTGCATACCGCGTTTATCACAAGTTCGGGGATTTACTGTTTTATAGTCATGTTGTTCGGACTTAAGAACGCAGGGGCTACATACCAGCGTCTAGTTAATAAAATTTTCGAGAAACAGCTAGGACGCAACGTCGAAGTGTACGTGGATGACATGATCGTCAAAAGCAAGCTGGTCAAAGAACATGTCCAGGACTTGAGAGAAACTTTATCCAAATACAACATGAAACTTAACCCTAAAAAATGTGTTTCGGAGTTCGAGGAGGGAAGTATCTTGGATTCCTGGTTGATGAAAGGGGCATCGAAGCCAACCCCGACAAAATCGAAGCAATTGTCAATATGAAATCCCCATGAACCGTTAAAGAGGTTCAAAGATTAACTGGGTGCATGGCTGCGTTGAAAGATTTTTGTCACGATCACCTGACAAAAGTTTGTACTTCTTCAACACCTTAAAGAAGTCGTGCTTCGAGTGGGATACCGAAGCTGAACAGGCGTTCCAACAACTAAAAACACACTTAGCATCACTACCAAAGCTCACTTCACCCTTGTCGGGAGAAACGATTTTCGTGTATCTCGCAGTTTCAGAAACTGCGTTAAGTACGGTTCTAGTTGCTGAACGAGAAAGGTAACAACACCCAGTCTACTTCATCAGCCACGTCTTTCGAGGGGCTGAAAGCAGATTTCCTCCGTCAGAAAAGACGATCTTCGCACTGGTAATGGCTAGTCGAAAGCTAAAGCCTTACTTCCAAGCTCACCCAATTAAAGTGCTGACCAGCCAGCCGCTCAAAAAGCTACTCGAAAATAGAAATGGCTCTAACCGGGTCTTTGAATGGGCTAACTAATTATCTGATTTCGGCCTGGAATTTGAACCCCGAAGAACAATAAAAGCACAGGCCTTAGCAGATTTTATTGTTGAATGCCCATCGGCGACCGAAATTGCCACCCTAACCGGGACATGGCAACTTTTTGTAGATTGTTCTTCTTCAAAAGCAGGGTGCGGAGCCGGGCTCTTAATAATAGACCCACTCGAAAACAAAATGGAGTATGCAATAAAATTTGACTTTGCTGCATCGAACAATGAAGCTGAATATGAAGCCCTTTTTGCTAGGATTGAAATTATGCCTCTCGAATGGGGCTAATGAAATAACAGTTAAAACAAACTCACAGCTGGTTTTCGGTCATGTTAACGGAGAGTTCGAGGCAAAGGAGGATAGCATGAGGATGTACCTTGGCAGGGTCAAAGAACAACATAAAAAATCCACCACGTTCACAATCTAACACATCCAAAGGTCCGAAAACTAGCAGGCGGACGCACTATCTTGAATGGCAAGTTTAGCCTCTGGCTTAGAACCTCGAACTATCTCATGGGAAGTTTTGTACAGGCCAAGTATCAACAGTCAACTCCTCATCCATAGCATAGACCGCTCGAATAATTGGATGAAAAACATCCGCAAATACCTCGAAGAAGAAAAACTCCCAGAAGATGAAAAGGAAGCAGAAAGAGTTCGATGCCGTTCGAATTGGTGTCTTTTGCATGACCACTTATTGTACAAAAAGTCGTTTACACACCCACTGCTAAGGTGTGTAACTGTCGAAGAAGGTCATCAAGTGCTTGGAGAAATACATGAAGGATCGTGTGGCAGTCATCAAGGAGCTCGAACTATAGCTGGAAAAGCTCTTCGAGCAGGATATTATTGGCTTATGTTGATGCAAGATGCCAAGGGATTGGTTAGGAAATGTCATAACTTCCAAGTATATGCCCATGTGCATCGACAATCTGCTAGCCCTCTCACCACTATGCAAGTTGTGCTGCCGTTCGATCAATTGGGGATGTACATCTTAGGACCATTCCCAACTGCATCTGGTGGAAGGAAATTTTGGTTAGTCGCAGTCGACTACTTCACCAAGTGGGTCGAAGCAGAACCCTTAGCCACCATTTCAGATAACCAAGTACAGAACTTCATATGGAAAAACATCATCACTCGTTTCGGTTTACCCCGAGCACTCATCTCAGACAACGGTCGACAATTCAATAGTGGACCCACCAAAGCTTATTGTGCTTGTTTTGGCATAAAGACAAATTTCTCTGCTGTTAGTCGACCACAAACAAACGGGCAAGCCGAGGCAGCAAATGAGGTCATTCCCAAAGGGCTAAAGAAGATGTTAGACGGAGCAAAAGGATCATGGGTCGAAGATCTCCCAGGGATACTTTAGTCCGCTCGAACTACTGTAAAAGAGGCAACTGGTCACACGCCCTTCAACTTAGTTTATGGAAGCGAGGCCGTATTTCCAGTCGAATTTGATATCCCTTCACCGAGGATAACCTTTTATGATTATGGGCAAAATGAAGAAGAGAAAAGCATCAAACTCGAGCACATATGTTAATTATTTGGAAAAATTGATAAGAATAATCCGACCTTTGGCCGGTCTTCCATCAATGGTACCACCTTCAATTAATCCAGGTATAATCCCACCTTTGGCACTCATATTCTCTCATTGATCCCTCACCTGTTGGTGACCTACAATCATAGGTCATCCTCCTACTTAGGTGATTAATAGCTAATTAAGTATGTTTTAAACTTAAAATTAAAATTTTAAATGAAATTTATTAAGAAAAGAATCTTTTTTTTAAATGAAAAACCCAGCTACCCCCACCCCTTCCCCCAAAGCAGCGGTGCTGCCTCCTCCCCACCATTCAACAGCCGCCGCCGCCGGTACACAGCAACACCACAACAGTGGAACGAATGGCGACGAGAAAACCGATGGTCGGAGATATACAACAACAGTGGGGGATGAGCGAGAGAATGGGCTGGGTTTGGGGTTAGGAAGGAGGTTTAAGGGGTGGGAGATTGACTGGCGGATGAAGGGGAAGGGGCGGGGGAGGGTTTTGGGGGTGGGGGAGCTGGTGGCGGGGGAGGGGGAGGGTGGCAGGGGAAGGGGACGGGTTTGGTGATGGTTTTGGGGGTGAGGGAGCCGATGACGGGAAAGGGGAGGGTGGCAGCGCAGGGGAAGAGGAGGGGAGGGGGTGGCAGCAGGGGAGGGGAGGGGGGGGGGGTGGCAGCAGGGGAGGGGAGGGGGTGGGGTTGGCTGGGGGAAGTTTTCTATTTTTTTAATTTTTGTTTATTTTTAAAGAAAGTCAACGGTAATTTTTGAGGGTCAAACATGTTGCCATCATTCCATACCAATGAGAGAATATGGGTGTCAAAGGTGGGATTATACCTGGATTAATTGAAGGTGGTACCATTGATGGAGGACCGGCCAAAGGTCGGATTATTCTTATCAATTTTTCCTAATTATTTTTATAACCTGAAATTGTTAAGTAACGGTATCAAAGGCCTAAGAGGTCATTTTCAGACTTAAACAGGCCAATCAAAGTTTTAGTTCACCACCCAATTGAGGATGGTCGAAGTTTTAAGAACTCCCTTAGTTAAAGGTGTTCGAAGTTTTCTAAAAGAGCCCACTGGAGGGCGTTCGAATTAAATAGCTTAGCACACCATTCGAATAAAGGAGACCTAACATATCAAAGAATAAAGTGCAAAAGAGACAATAGAACTTGGTCAAAATAAGTGAACTTTTTTCATTTCATTCAAAGAAATCATTACAAGTGCAGAGATTACATCAAAAGAAAGGAAAAGCTGGTTACAAAAGCTCCAAAAAATACATTGCCTACTAAAAAGAAGTCTAAGCCTCGATATCGACTGCTTCTTCACCAGAAGAGTCAGAGGGAGAGCTCAAACTCTCAGAGGCAGCAACCTCGACCTCGCCACCCTTGGCCTCCTCAGCAGCCACATGGATGTCAGACACTGCGGCCACCTCGGCTTCGCCTTCCCCCATAGCTGTGGAAGTTGAAGCCTCAGCATCCGCAATACCCTCCTTCTCTTTGGCAACATATTCAGCCAGGCCTGTTGTTCGTGCTCATCATACTTGGCCAAAACCTGCTTGAAATCCAAGTCAAGCGCCAAGTCCTTCAGCGTCTTCTCAAAACAGCGGTGAATGTCCTCACGGGCGGACTGATAGCCCTCGACGACCTTCTGATCAACGAAGGTGAGGCCGCCCTCGGACTTCTTCCACCGTCGGATAACTTTTCTCCTTCTCTGTTTGAGGTCCTTGACGGACTTGTTGTACTTCGATTGCAAATTATCCCGCTCAGTGAATGTACGTTCGATCATCTTCTTGTGGGCCTTAAGCTTCCCTTCGAGCTGAGCCACCTCCGTCGCTGATGCATCCAGCTTGTTTTCAGCTGCCCTTAGCGGATTGGAGACCTTCTCTTTGTTTTTTAGGAGGCTGGTCCTTTCGCTGTTGAATGCCTCAAGGTTGTCGGCATTCAACCGCTTCGCCTGCTCGAGTTCAGTCTCGAGGGCCACGACCTTTCGAGAGGCCTCCAACAGCTCCTGCTTGCATTGGGCAAGCTCATTAGCCAGCTTAGTCGCATCTTGGCGCTCCTTCTCAGTGAGACATGCCATTCGAATAGACATCTGCCAAAAAGAGACATTGTGTTATTAAGACAAACAAAAAGGATAAGTGACATAAAGGCATAATTGGAATGAAAGCTTACCTATAACCAGCACTCGTTGAGTGCTTCGACTTCCTTCTCAACCCCACCCTTCGAGACATCTTCCATGTCTCCTGGCACAAGCAGTGCCTCTCGAACTCTTTGATAGCGAGCTCGAAGGGCCCTCCTACTGGCTTTATCGATGCTAACGGCACTAGACTGGCCCTCAGCATCGTGCAACTAGGAAGACTTGGTCTTCTTCACCAAAGGTTCGTCAACGTCCTGCTCGTCGACGGGGTCTGAGCTCTAACCCAAGTGGAAGCTCATGCCAGGAAATAGGTGGTCGAGCTCAGGTGAGGAAGGCGCTTTCCTCTTAGACTCGGAGCTGCCGGGCACTTCGACCTCCGTCAGTGGCCTGTCGGGTTTTGTTGGAGTAGGCAAAGGCTTGGGAGGAGCCGATTTTGCCTTTGGCTTGTGTTTTGGATTATGCATAAGCAAGAAAAGAGACAAGTTAGAAAAATTAACACCAAAGCCAAACAAAAAGGTAGGGTGATCGAACTTACTGCGGGTGATTTGGTAACTTTAAGTTCCCTCTTTTGGATCGACAGCCTAGCCATGGCTGCCATACCTCCTTTCGTTGTATTCTTCTTCATCTCCTCGTCGAGATTATTATACGCAAGCGCTGCAAAGATAAAATGATGAGTTAGAAAGCAGAAGATTACTTAAAAAGAGAAGGCAGATAAAGAGTAATCGACCCCTACATTGGTCATATGTCGGGGACACGCCAAAAGCTGACAAAAAGTGCTCGTTGGCCAGGTCCTTGTCGTTGGGCAGCCAATAATCCGTTATGTACCTTTGCTTGCCATCAACGAGATATCCCGTGGCCTGACAATGGATGGCTACAATGGCCTCTTCAGTGTCCATTTCGGGCTCATTAAGGTTCATGCCGAAGTTAGGAGGGTTGTCAGACAGATTTGCAGGCACATCCCATGGCTTGTCCCGACGAAACACAAAAAGAAACTCCCTTCGAAACAGAGCCTGGTTGGTAGGCATCTCAGTTGTAACCTTATAGGACTTTTCCTCTCTTAGCCCGTCCTTTATCATGATGAGATGCTGAGCTTGGAAGGAGTACCAACCAGGCCCGTTGTGACGCTCAGATACCTCGTTCAGTCTGAACATGTTGCGCCATCCCAACATGCGACATAAACAAATAAAATATACAATAGCCCCTACCGAGTTGGGCATAATTTGACACAAGGCTATGTTGTATGCCTCTAAAATCTATTTAAAGAGCGGGTGCAAGGGAACACGCAAATCCAGCTCGAAATAAGCCTTATATACACCGATGCACCTAGTGGGTGGCACCACTATCAGGTCGGTGACCTGGGGAGGGTAAAATACATAGGGCAGCTTAATAGCATACAGACTCAACAGAAACTATAACCCTCTCTGTAGATCCTTTCGCCACTTCCCCGTAGACCAGTGGCCATTTATTCCCAATCTCTTGTTGGGGGAAGGGCAAGGCTCGCATTGGTCGGACGTCGAAGTAACTTCATCGGTTGCCTCCATTATATGCACTACACCAACGGAAATGAAAGAATCTAAGTAATTCCTCTTAGAAGGAGGGAAGGCTATCGTTACTTTATTGGGATGATCTAAAAATCGTTCGGGTCCCTGGAAATTTTCCTCACACTCCTCTTCCTCAATGGGAACGGCGTCGAGCAAAAGATCAGAGTTTGGGGTCCAATAAGCTATTGTAACAACAGGGGCCCCATCTACCCATGTCTCGACCCAAGGCATATAAGGAAGGGGCAGGACATGAGAGGAACTTGACTCGAAAACGGGGTTCATTATTTATAATACAACAACCCCTACGTCGAATTTATTAAAGAAAGGAAAAAAATCAAGAATGAAAAATCATACCTTAATCGAATTACACAAAGGAGATTCCTCGAACTCTTGGCGCACTCTGATAGCAGCGGGCAAAGGAAGCAAAGGGCTTCTTAAGGAGAGAAATTAGAGAGAGAAATTTCAAAGTGAGTAAATGAGGTAACAGTTGAAACATTTATATCTCATCTACCCTGAACAGTAAAACCCCTCTAATGTGAACAGTTACTTGACATGGGAGTTCGTGCAGGATAGTAGAGGGAGTTTTAATGCAATACATCGTATATACAGTTGAACGTATAAATAGCGGTCAAAATACGGTTGACTAAAAGGAATACGATGTTGACTTCAAACCGTTGACCCTAACCGGGCTACTTCGAGAAATTTCAGCAATACAATCTCCCCCTCACCGGGGCTACCTCGAACTCTTCAAAGTAATAATACTTTGACTGAGCTACCTTGAGCAATTTCAAAGGCATCCTTTTAATCAAATACTTGTGAAATATTTTCTAAGTATACAAAGCCCTTCATACAAGGTACCCTTTTCGAGCAAAATGAGTACATGACTCAATTAGCCCTAACCAGGCTACCTCGAAGCCCTAAAGATAGATCTATTAGCCCTTACCAGGCCCACCTCAAACCCAAGTGAGGGTGTTCGAGTTTTTTGGTTACACACCCAAGTGAGGGTGTTCGAGTTTTTTGGTTACACACCCAAGTGAGGGTGTTAGAGTTTTTTGGTTACACACCCAAGTGAGGGTGTTCGAGTTTTTCGTTACACACCCAAGTGAGGGTGTTCGAGTTTTTTGGTTACACACCCAAGTGAGGGTGTTCGAGTTTTTTGGTTACACACCCAAGTAAGGGTGTTCGAGTTTTTGGTTACACACCCAAGTGAGGGTGTTCGAGTTTTTTGATTACACACCCAAGTGAGGGTGTTCGAGTTTTTTGGATACGCACCCAAGTAAGGGTGTTCGAGTTTTTGTTTACACACCCAAGTTAGGGCGTTCGATTTTTTACAAAGAACCCCTCTTTGAGGGTGTTCGAGTTTTTTCAAAGAACCCCTCTTTGAGGGTGTTCGAATTTTTCCAAAGAATCCCTCTTTAATGGCGTTCGAATTTTTCAAAGAACCCCTCTTTGAGGGTGCTCAAGTTTTTAAGAACCCCATTTGAGGGTGTTAGAATTTTTCAAAGAACCCCTCTTTGAGGGCGTTCGAATTTTTCAAAGAACCCCTCTTTGAGGGTGTTCGAGTTTTTAAGAACCCCCTTTGAGGGTGTTCTAATTTTTCAAATAACCCCTCTTTGAGGGCGTTTGAATTTTTCAAAGAACCTCTCTTTGAGGGTGTTAGAGTTTTTCAGAACCCCCTCTGAGGGTGTTTGAATTTTTCAAAGAACCACTCTTTGAGGGCGTTCGAATTTTTCAAAGAACCCCTCTTTGAGGGTGTTCGAGTTTTTTTTAAGAACCCCCTTTTGAGGGTGTTCGAAATTTTCAAAGAACCCCTCTTTGAGGGCGATCGAGTTTTTTCAGGAACCCCTCTTTAAGGGCGTTCGAATTTTTTGCTAAGCCAACCCAACTTAGGGGTACGTCAAGTTTTCAAAGCAAAAGCAAATTATTCCGCTCCACATCGCAGTTCCGTCATGATCCCGAAACTACAACGCAGAGCGTGGGGCTAATGTTTGTGCCCATTCCAGTCATGGCCCACCTAACCGGTGAAATGACTAAAATACCCTTGGGGGATAAAAATTACCATTTTACCCCTGAGGACCTATCAGGCCAGAAAGTACAAGTTTTCAGTCAAGCCCACTGACAAAAGGCCTTCATGACATCATCCCCTTCACCAGGTGACGTCACATCAGTACAACCTATAAATTGTACTTTCATCTAATCAGCCAGGTACGTTTTTACATACATTCCAAAGCATTTACTATTCTCTGACCTTCTGAGATCAGATCTGACTTAAGCATCGGAGAGACGATCCCGGGAACATCCCCGGGGTAGTTCACCGTGCTCGGTTTTGCAGGTATTCGGGATTCAAAGACCTTGGTCTTGTTATCGGTTACTACCCTAGCTGGATTTGGACTCTCCCGAACTACAAATTTCTACTGTGTTTCTTGCACCCGAAACATAAACAGAGCCTTAATGTAAAATTCCAACCACAACCATAAATCCATAACATAAGTATCAAGGATTGTCAACCCTTGAATGATACTATAACTCTGTTAGGTCAAAGGTAATGGAGTATACGTGTAAAAACATGTATGCTAGTGTACAAGATAAAACATGTATGCTAGTGTACAAGAATTATTAGCTCTAAGTTATGAGGATTTCCCTAATTATCTAAGCTACAAGGATTTGCAGTAGTGGTGGAGGAGGTTTGGGGAGGGGGAAGCACGGGATGCAGGACGTTATAGGGGAGGTGGAAGAGAAAAGGGGAAGCATAGGAAGGGGAAAGGGGAAGAGAAGCAGGGAGGGTGGTGGTTATGGAGGGAGGGAGGTGGGGGGGATGGTGCACCGGTGGTTATGGAGGGAAGAGAAAAGGGTAAGCAGAGGAAGGGGGTGAAGGTATTTTTATTATAAAAAAAGTTAAATTGTCAAAAGTTATGGAGTTAATGGCAAGTTAACGATTTTTACTAAAAAAAGGTCATGTTTGGGAAGTTAATAATACCTTATATTTGACAACCGAAAAAACTTATGGTTACTGATAAGTGAACTTTAGGTTCACTAATTAGGAGTAATTTTAGATCATTTAGATGCATATTAGGTCATATAGCTTCCTTCTTTTCCTTTTTACATCATTTCTCATATTCTCATGTTTTGCATTAGTTTTTAGTAAATTTGCATCTAAATAGGTTGCATACAGTTCTCTGCATAAGCATTTGCATCCCCCTCCCCATATCTCACCATCTCTTAAGCGTTGATTGCTTAGGCGCGAAGAAAAGGGACAAGAACAGGGGAGCGGTCGCTCCATTTACTAAGGAGCGACCGCTCTATAGTCCGAGATTTGAAGCAGGGAAGCAGTAGCTTGGACCGGGCATGGAGCGTGTTGGAGCGCCCGCTCCATTGTTTTCGCAGCGGGTCGCACGACTCTGTATTTGCCTTTACGAGTTTGCCCTTACTACTTTTGAGGTTTTTAAGCCCATTTTATGTAATAACTGGACACTTAGTATTATTTCCAGATTTTTATTAGCTTAATTAGAGAGGGAGATTAGAGAGAGAAGTTGAACTTTAAGAGAGAGAAAGTAGATCAAGGCTCTGTGAAGCTATTTAAATGGAGGTTTGTAATTTATTTTCATACATTTTTGAGTATTACTTCTTACTCTTCTCTTTATTGCTTTAATACTTGTTTTTATTTTGATTTAACATTGATTAGTAGTGATTAGTCGTTGATTATTTTGGTTGAGATGATTTCCACCATTGTTGATTCACCATTGTTGCTTCAAGCTTTTTTATTTCATCCTTTTCATGGCTAGGGAGTAGTTTAAGCTTGGGGAAGGGGATGACCTTGCTAATCATGTGTTGACCTTGAAAGTCAAGCTTGGGGTATGATTTAGGTGAGATTGTGTTGTCTAGCTAATTTCATTGCCATGTTTATTTAATTGATCATCATTTGAGCTTGTAATGGGAATCCAAGGTGAAGGATTGAAAAATGAACCCTTGGATAGACCTTTGGCTAGATATTAGGTTGACTCCACCATGAGAATAGGTGATTGGCTTCCTAGGACATTAATCGAATCACTATGAGTTGTGGAAATACTTGGTTGATTGATTTTACCATGAGAATAGGTAAAATTGGTTGATCAGGTCCTCCTAATTAGCTCGAGAGAGTAATTAGGAAACGTTTGAGTGACTTAGTCCCCTAATCGACCCCTTTGAATCCCTTTGGCTTGGCAAATTGGTTAATTAATGGTTAGCTTGAGAATCCCCTATCCGACTATCCCTAGTGTCTTCTTTATATAGTTTGATTCAAATCACTTAGTCTATATATTAGTTATTTAGTTCCTAATTTCTTAGTTAATCTTTAATATCAAAACCCCCCAAAAATAGACTTAGCTCACTTAATCGCATCCAAACTTTGATTAAACCTTGCTTCCTTGTGGATTCGACGCTTTCTTACCCTATATTGGTTAAGTTAGGTTACTAATTTAGCACGTGCAACGACCGTGTCAGTTACCATTGGAAAAGTGCAAAATTTCATGGTTACCATGAAGAATTTCCCTAATTTTTATGGTTTACACTTTCATCAATTGGATGAAAGAAGATTTTCTATGTAGCCAAATCTAAAAGTTTTAAGAGTTCCCATTTCAAAGATAAGATGCATTTTATTATGAAGTTCAATTGTACGTAGTCGTGGAAATTGGGTGGGCCAGCCTGCTAGAAAAATTATTAGTGCGAGCTGGGCGAGCTGGCGAGTTTGGCCCAGTTGATGAATCCAGAGCAGGTTTTGAAGGAGCTGATACAGTCTGTAGGGTAAGCTAGAGAGACTTTTGGCGAGCTAGGTGGGTTGGGTGGGTTGATGGATGGGTTTGCGTGGGTTGGTGGATATACTAGTTGGATTGGGCGGGTTAATAGGTTGAAGGGTGGGATGGATGAGTTGAGCAAAACTTTTTCCTTCTTTAACTGCTGATAATTAATTGTTAAGATTATAAGATCACTATGTGGTATGAATTATGAATATAACGAGTCAGTTAAGACTATAAGTGTGAAATACGTTGATGAAATATTTGGCATATAAATTGTTATCTTATCAATTATTAATTAGTTATTATCTATCGTATTATCAGAATTTTCAATTGTCATTCATTTAAAAAAAATATTGTAGTAAAAATAATAATTGCAATGCTTAAAATTATTTTTAGAGTTTAGCATTTCTAATTTCAAACAAGAAAGGATTTAATACAACCTTAAATTTATATTAATTTCAGTGTTAATATTTTTTAACATGATTTTATAATTAATAATGAAGTTGTAAAATACATAGTTCTTATTATGAAATAAATATTGGATTGGAAGGGGGGGCTTGAGGTTATAGTGGAAACTTTAATTTAACTTTAAAATTAAAGTAAAATTTTCATGAACAAGTTGCCTACATATCCCGAGGAAATCAAAGCCAACTTAGTTCTCAACCTAAAAGAAATTCATTAGTAAGTATATAGTCATAAAAGTTTTCAACATATTTACTAGTTTATATTGGAGTGTGAGAAACTTTGAGTTGCCCTTTGAAAATTTATTTTAATTTTACAATTAAAGTAAATTTTTATGAAATAAGTTGCCTATGTATCCTTGATGAATCATAGCCCATGTAGTTCTCTGCATACCTGGAATTCAGATATGAATTGTGCAATGATGTAATGGGTCTATTGGTGCAATTTTCTTGTAAAAATCTCCATCTTATTCATCTTCTTCTCCCATTGAAACTTTTCCACTTGGCCGCATCCTTAGTTTAAAAAGCGCGCCTAAGGCCCGCCCAGGCTCTAAGGACCTTTTGCGTGTGCCTTTGGCTGCCTTGGTGGGGGCGCAAGGCGATGTGCCTTTGCAGCTTGTTGTAGAAATAGGAGAAAGAAAGAATAGATGTGACTTTTAATGTATAAAGAATCAAATTTACTCGAAATTAAACCTTACCTACACCTTTTCGGTCAAATTCAGGCAAGATCCCTCATTTAATCGAGGTAAACTGCTAAGATTTGTACCCTAACAAAAAATTTCCAAATTGTCAAAAACCCTAATTTTAAAATGAACTGAAAACGAAGGGCGACGTTGACTTCATTTGAGATAGAAACTTCCGCCTAAAGGTTACCATTGATATTCGTCGGTCTTTTGTGGTTGCCGATGGTTGTAGGGTTGTTTAATTCGAAATGGTTGGCTGCCTTGTTGTTCTTATTTCGTCATTGCTTTAGTTCTTCTTTTCATCTATCTTCTTTAATTTATAAGAGCATCAACAATCATGGGTTCTAACCTCCCCATTTCACTCTCTCTCCTATGAAATGGGGAACCCATGATTGTTGGACCCTCCCCAAAAAGAGTCGAACCCCTTGGTGAAGGTTGGTTTCTTCTTCTTTAATTCTTGTAATGACATGTAGCATTATTTGCACCATTCATATTTAGCCACTTGTCTACAACAAAATCAACACTATTTTGCAAATTCCTAATGTATTATTTGTAATGTAAAATTTTAAATTTAATTTATTTTTTAAGAAATATTATACGAACAACCATATTTTTTTTATCCTCTGTAAATAGAAACCAATATTAACATATTTTTGACAGTTCAAAATTTTTTTAATTTTTCATTAGCTAACGTAATAACCATATTTTAATTTAATTAACATTCTAAAAATTAGTGTGGATAATTTAGTAATTAAATTAATATTAGTATAATATGTGAAAATAGGAGAGAGAAAATATGGTGGGGTATGGAAAAGTAGGGGTAGAAGATGGGGAACTCATGAATGTGAGTATGAAATTGTGAAATGAGAAGGGTAGATGGAAAAGTTAGTGGAAAGTGATGTGGAAGTATAAGGTGATGAGAGAGAAAAAAAGGGAGCCTATAATTGTTGATGCTCTAACAGCACCCTTAATGTTGAGCAAAAAAAAAATTCAATCTTCTCTTTCCTCATTTCTCTCTCCTTCACATCACCAATTGAGATTTTTTTTACTCTTCTTAACACTAATCTTTTAAAAATTCTCAATTCTTTTCTCTCTCTTACTTTTTGCCTACCCACCATATTTTCTTTCTCTACACTCAATTTCAATACTACACTACATATCAATTTATTATAATTTGTTATTAGTAAATTGTATTGTTAAGGTGATTATTATTAATTAATATAATTTTAAAAATAATTTCTATAATAAATATTGATGCATAAATAATCATTAATAATTAATAAAAAATTATGTATGAAGATGTAGATGTTTAATTTTTTTTAAATTAGTACTCCATCTGTTTGTTTTTAATTGTTACACTTTTATTTTTAGTACGTCTTTTTAATTGTTACACTTTCACTTTTACTATCTTTGGTAAACTTTCATATCTCAATATTCCAACTTCCCACACTTTTGGGGCCCACTTGTCTTTTTATTTTCCTATTAAATACCCATAATTTTTACTTTATACAATTCTCTCTCATACTTTTTCTATTTCCCAAATAACTTTATCTATTTCCTAAACAATCATTGCATAGATTTCACCAATTTTCTTGATTATCCCACAAAGTGAAGTGTAACAATTAAAAACAAACGGAGGCAATAGTTAATTAAGAAATAATCTATATATTAATCTCGTTAATGCTTCTTGATAATTAATACTAAAATTAGTATCAATATTAATCGATAATTAAGCTTAACATAAATTATACATATTTTTATTGATTTTGAGGGAAATATTGGGAGTTTTGAGTGTAATTTTGAGGAACATTCTGTAGATTTTGGGAGCTATTTTTCTTACTTCTACGCTTAGGCTTGGGATTAGTAGGATGAATAGATTTCTAGATTCCATAATTATGGTTTTTAATATTTTTTTTGGATTTTTAAAGGGAGAAAACTTAATAGATAATAAATAGCAAATTTATGGAAAAACACAATTAATTGAGATTTTTTTGAATGTGTTCAAAATATAGCAAAATGGGTGTCTTTTTATAGAGGATGAAAAATTATGAATTTTGGTAATTTTTTTTAAAATTTTTAGTTTGCAAGATATTAACCGTTGAAGTATTTCATCCACAAATTAAATAAAACTGGCGGTCCAATGGGAATGCGCCAGGTGGCCTGACGCACGTCAGAGCTACCTGGCAGCATTAATTTTTTTTGGGCTTTTTTGTGTTAAACGACATTCCTTCCTCTACAATAGTGTGCGTTTTGTTGCACCTTGCTGTTTTTTTTCTTTTCTCTCTCTTGCTTTGCCATGTCAACAGAATTCAGACGTCTCAATTTAATCGGTTCACTGAGAATTTTGAGAAATTCTCAATTGTTTAGAATTCTCAATTCACCCATTAAGAAGAATTTTTAATCTCAAAAAATTCTCAATTGAATTAAGATTTTCTCAACTCACCCATTAGAGCATTGCCACTCATGTATTTTTTGATCATGAAACATAAGTAATGATATAAAAATAAAAAAACATGCCTCCCACTCATGTCCAAAAAAAATACATGTCATGTTTTATTGGTCATCAACCAAGAAAAAATACAAAGGATGATTTAAATCATCAAACAATTCATGAGAGTGGGCCCCACTACCGTGCATTTTAAATCAATTTTTTGGCTGAAATCAGACAAAACGCTGCGTATTAACGTATTCATCTGATTTCAGCCAAAAAAAGGAATGCTGCCGGCAGACGCGTCCGGTGGACAACAAATGGTGCAGCGACACGCGGCATGACGCAACAACTCTGCCAGAATTTGCAACGGCTCTTTGCATTTTATTTAAAATTTATAACCAAATTTCAGTAAAATATAAAAAGTAAAAAAAACACCAACGGTCTAATTTTTTATGCTCTATAAAATGACATCCATTTTGATATATTTTGAGACACTTGAATTTTTTTTCTTCTCTCATTAAATTTAAAAAATAGAGTAATTACGTGCAATTTATACAAAAATTGTGAAACTTTCATCATATGAATTGAGGCAAGTTTTTAATTACTTGCATTTTTCATTTCTCTAATCATATGAATTGAATATACTGATATGTATAAATTTTTATGAAAATGATGATATTAATAATTTATAATTTTTGTTCAATTGTTGTAATTTAATTAATGTCATAATTATGAAATGTTTGCATGTTATAATGTTTGTTTAATATGTTGTTGTTTATATTCAAATATATAATATTGTTATCATTTTTATAATATTATTGTCAATATTATACTATAAATAATTGATATTGTATATTTGGTATGATAAAAAAAATACTAATATTAGATGAAAAAATGTAATTGTTGTTAATAGCATGAAAAAAGGATGTTCATTTTTATTTATCTTACATGGTTACATTGGTATTGATCTGATACAAAGAAATTAAATACTATGAGTGTATGCTTATGTAGTTAATAACTTTGTAATTGTTTACTTGTTATTAAAAAAATAAAATATTTTGTGTGATAATCAATAATTTGAATTAGTATTAGTTTTTAAAAGTAGTTAAATTGCTTTTATTTTAGGTATGGTTGTTATTATTAATAAAAGTATTATTGTTAAAGATTGGTAGGTGAAACCTCAATGGATTCAAACAACAAAATTTTCGATTTTGATCCCGACTTTTGTCGCACCCAAACTTTAATGCCATAATGCAAATGGTTGGGGGAAATTTAACTTTGGGTCGGGTAACGATCGTCCACCAAATCATAGTTTACAAGGTAGTAGTAGCCATATGTCCTCCGGGTTTGATGAAGGCGATGTTGGAGGTGATGAAGATAACAACTATGTGCTGCCTAACTTTGAGGAAGAAAACACCGACGACCCTATATTTCAATCTGCTACCGAGCCAATTCTTACTCCTGCAATGCCTCGTTCTTCATCACAACGAACGGCAACACGAGCTCCTGCAACTGCCAAAAAGAATTGGTCAAATAGAGAGGATGAGGCCTTCATTGCTAGCTTCTTTGAGAATTGTACGGATGAGATAGTTAGTACCAACGTTAGTGGTGCTAACTTATGGAGAAAGATCTATGCATCTTACCGTGCAGCTCGAGAATCTAGGCCTCATGAATTACCTGAACGCAATTCAGATATGGTGAAGAGTCGTTGGAGAAGAATGGGTGAAGATGTGATGAAATGGTTAGGATGTCACGACGAAGCAACTCGTATGAAGAAAAGTGGGATGAATAATATGGATGTAACTAGGAATGCTCACATACTTTATGTGCAAACTACCGGGAAAAACTTTCTTTTTGAGCATGCTTATGAATTTATGAGGAAATATCGAAAATGGAAACCCTAACTCAACCGTTTCCTACCTAAGAAGTCAAGGGGTGAAGCAGATGAGACATACCCAAACAGCGGTGGTAGTGGTAAAAGAGTAAGGTTGGATGATGATGACGATGTGGAAAATGAGGTTTCTTCTGGGGGGTTTGTATCGGGTGGGATTATACGCCCAAATGGTGTGAAGAAGGAAAAAGCTCGAAAAGCAAAAGGAGTTTCATCAGCTCTTAAGGTGAGCATGACTTTGGGTGAAAGACTTCAAGCAAATACTGAAATGAGAGGAGTGGATAATAATACAAGGTAAGAGAGGTTGGAATTTGATAGGTCTAAAGTGAGGAGAAAGCAAAGAATGCTTGAGTTAGAGGAAAATAATCAAAGGTTACAAAAGCAACAAATGAATGTTACTATCTTGCAATCTTTATTGAGCAAGTCTTCATTGACACCGATAGAGGAGAGGATCAAGAATAAACTACAAAGTGAATTTGATATTGATGATTAGCCACCTCTACTGATTGTATATCTATCTTTATTATGTTTTTTTAGTATGTTTTATTGTATTATTATCTTTATTATTTTTTATTAGTATTCTAAGTTGTCTAATTCATGGTAAGCAAATGATGTAATAGTTTATTTTATGATGGTTGCCTCTAGTTGATGTACTAGTATTGTTTAGTCACATCTAGTTTTTATTATGAAAATTGTCTTTTATGTTCAAAGTTTTTGATATCATTATTGGATGTGACGTGAATTGTCACATCTTTGATAAATAATGTTGCTAGTACTAGTTGATTGGTCATATCTTGAATAAGTGAATTTTCACATGCTCAGTATACATGATTGTAGATGATGTTGGGTAAATGAATGGCTCATATTCATTGGAGCCTCTATATAACTAGAGGATGAAATGGTTGAAAGTTATAAACACAAACATCAATATCTATCACACTTATCCAATCATTAATATGTTGTCTCAAATCTCTAGCACAAGTTCTTCTAATTCAGATGATGAAATACAATGCCAAGATGAAGAGATTGATGGACTAGTTGATGATTTCCTTACAAATAATTATCCAGTCTTAGTTCAACAAACCCAACCCCCTCGTCGTCGTCGACCACGGGCTCAGATTGTTCAAAATGCAGAATCTCTTATCATAAATCTAGCTATGGATAGAGGTCATGAGGAAGGTCACAACCGGTTGTACAACTATTACTTTGCCGTTATTCCTGTTTACTCTCATAACATATTTCGTCGACGATTTCGCATGCAAAAACATGTTTTTTTGCGCATTATGGAAGTCGTTACTGCAAATGATCCCTTCTTCCAACAAAGAAGGGATGTGACTAGGAGACTGGGGTTATCCCTTTTGCAAAAATGCACAGCTGCAATAAGGATGTTGGCATATAGACTTGCACCGGATTCAGTAGATGAATACATACGCATGGGTCAAACCATTGGTCGGAAATCACTCTTAAAATTCATGGAAGGAGTGATTTCTTGCTTTGGCGATTATTATCTAAGAAAGCCAACAAATGAAGATTTAGAGAGGCTTCTTTGGCAAGGCGAGCAACGTGGGTTCCCGGGGATGATTGGAAGCATTGACTGTATGCATTGGGAGTGGAAGAACTGTCCTACCGCTTGGAAAGGTCAGTACCAAGGGCGTAGTGGAAAAGCAACCTTAATTCTAGAAGTAGTGGCCTTCAAGATCTATGGATTTGACATGCCTTTTTCGGTATCCCCGGTTTGTGCAACGATCTTAATGTACTTTACCGTTCCCTTGTTTTTGATGGTGTCTTGCATGGTCGGGCCCTGAAAGTGAATTTTAGTGTAAATGGACAAGAATACAACATGAGATATTACCTTACTGATGATATTTATTCTCAATGGGCAGCATTTATACAAGGATTTACTCTTCCTCAGACTGATAAGCAAAGGTTATTTGCTGAACATCAAGCTGCAGTTCGCAAGGATGTTGAGCGGACGTTTGGAGTCCTACAATCTCGATTTGCAATTATATGGAAACCATCGCTTGCCTGGGATGGAGACATTTTGAGCAACATTATTGTAGCCTGTATAATAATGCACAATATGATAGTTGAGGATGAGCGAGAAACGTATCTTCGATATGTTGATCCAACAGAATTCAATGAAGACCGCTCTCCTAGGGTTACACCAGGAACAAACGCTGGAGCAAATGATGAGGAGCTATTTAAATACAACGTCGAACGTCCATTTGACATGGACAGATACTTGGCTAAAAGGGCAGCATTACGCAATAAATCAACACATGTCTCTCTGAAATCAAATTTGATAGAGAATATTTGGCAGATTTGGACGTGATGCTCAACAATAGTTAATAATACTAGAGTGTGATCTCGTAGTTTATTTCTTATTGTTCTCTTTATTTTAGTTATTACTTGAGTGTAATTGTAAGCTATGTTGCACGCTATGTTCTGTTTCACTATGTATTTTTAATTTGATTTTAATAAATTATTCATATCCATGAATAAATTTTATTAACAACAATAATATTAATTAAACGTAAAAAATTAAGCTACATGAAATTAATGATTCGAATTTTTTAAAGAATATTCAAGGATAATGAATCGTA
This sequence comes from Patellifolia procumbens, assembly GCA_947645195.1. NCBI lineage: Eukaryota > Viridiplantae > Streptophyta > Magnoliopsida > Caryophyllales > Amaranthaceae > Patellifolia > Patellifolia procumbens. The sequence continues at coordinate 617,082 of CANSGD010000670.1, read as the reverse complement.
AAAAAAAATTAATTAAACGAAATTAATTAAAAAATTAATAAAATGAAATTAATTACAACTTTAATAAAATGAAATTAATTTTTCGTAAAAATATTTAATCACACAAAATAGATATTTTCATTACTTACTTATAATAAATTCAATTTTATATTATATGAATGTATGGAAGATAAGAGAGAGAAAATTTGGTGGGGTATGGTAAAAAAGTAAGAAAGAGAGGGATGTATAACTTTTTGTGTGTCATGAGTGGGAAACATTTTATGTTTATGTCATGAAATATAATATTTTTTATGAAGATGAGAGAGAAAGTGGTAGATAGAGAGGGATGACATGTATTTTTATATCATGAGTGAGAATGGTCTTAAGGGTGCTTTAAATGACTAACTGACAGATTCACAAATGATGGGTCATGCCTTTAGTGTTGACTACGCACCAATTTACTCTTTGGCTCATTGCTTTATCTAGTTTGACAAACACATTATAATGCTGTCACCATTTTTTTATGCTTATGGCTATTTTAAATTTCTTTGTATATATTTGTGTTTTTAACTCTCTATTTGAATTTTCATATATGCGTAAAATTTGGCTTTACTTAACAAGTTAATATTCTATACCAAAATAAATAAATAAACAAATGCGTGCCTCGCCTATGAGAGGCGCGCACCTTCGTCTTGTTGTAATGTTCCATAATTTTATTAATTTTTATAAATATATTTTAAGTGTATTTATAATTATTCATTATTTAAGTGTTGACTATTTTAAAAGTCAAATGATTGTTTAAATATTTTAAATAATTATTAATATTTATTGGGTTGGATTTTAAGTATTGAACATTTATTAAATGTTTTGGTTTGTGTTTCAAATGATTTTAATATTGGGTTGAAGAGTCCAAAGCTTTTAATTAGGGTTGGATGATCAACCCAAAGCCAAACCTAAGCCCAACCTAATTGCCATAAGTTTTAGGCAAACCTAGAAATACCTCCCTAGACACCAAAATTTGGACACTTATTCTCTTTGTTCCCTCTCTCCCAACCGGCGCCCCTCCTCTTTCTTTTTCTCTCCCTCGTTTTGTGTGTCGTCCGGCCACCACCCACACACCCTTCTCCGTTCAATTTTCCGGCGAGCCCATCCTCGCCCCCCTCTACTTTCGTGTGCTGGCGCCAGCAGCCACCGCACCACCCTCACTCTCCCTCTTCTCTCTTTGCTCGCCACGCGAGCAGGAGGCCACGTGTTGCACACGCGCTGCCACCCTCTCGTGCGTGTTTGCTTCGTTTGTTTCCGGTTTTTCGTGGTTTCTTTTGGTTATTTCTTATCCCATATCCTCTATTTAATGTTTAAACTAAAGTTTAATATTAAAGTTGTGAATTTTAGCAGTTTTAATATGTTTTATAAATAAAGTTGGAAACTTTATTATTTAAGTAATTACAAATCTAATTTTTATTTATTATGAATATAAGTTATAATTTGAGATTTATTATTTATTGTTTAACTTAAGTTTTAAGTATGAAAATAATTGTTTTTGAGGTTTTTAGAGCCTAGACTTAAATTATTATATCAAAGGTTGTTAAAGGTTGAAACTTTAATGTTTTTAAAGTATTTTAAAACGAGTTTTAAAGCGTTTTAAAATAATCTATATTGCTGTGAATTACTTAGGATATTAATTCGTTGTTGTGTTATTATTTTGGTAGGCGGAGAATTTACTTTAGGCGACTTTTAGAGTGAAAAAGTGGCCTCTCATTTTGTCTACACAAGGTACGTACATGTCCTTATGTGTTAGATTAATATCATGTCCTAAGAATTAGGATTATTTATAGAATCATGTATGGGGAACCCTTTTATGGTTCATACGTGGCTATTGAGTTGGAATTACGTGTTGTTGAGCATGTTAATTGCCTATGATGTTTATTGCATGATTGAATGGATGTTTGATTCAAACATGTTGTTAGGGAGTACTTATACTTTGATCCCTCATGTGAAGTTGGATTAATAATATTTTATTATTGGATTATGGATTTTTGGTATCATTTCCCTTTGTATTATTTTATTACTTCTCAAAGGCTGAGTACTTTGTGGGTAAGTTGGATTATTATTGATTATGGTTATTTTACTACTTTGCAAAGACCGAGGGCTTTGTAGGGTATGTATATTTATTGTCTTTGGACTTTCGGTTGCTGATTTAAGTCAATAAATAAATTGGTGGATTAATTCTTGGTCAATTGGAATTGTTTGATCACATTATTTAATCCTAAGATAAAAGTGGAATATTTGTTGTAACCATTTTATGTGTTGGTTGCTTTGTTAGAGTCCAATATTGAATAACATATTTAGTTAAAGTGAAAGAGAATAATATTAACTATAGACTTGTGCACGTCTGAAGTTCTAGACTAGTATGAGTTGGAGGACATGGTGGTAGGCCATGACTTTTCTTGGGGTTGGATTGATCATCGTACCCTATTTTATTTTAAAGGTTCCTCGATATTGTTGGTCAATGGATTACGGAGTCTCGCCCATAATTCATCTTCTATTTTGAAGGCTGGTTTTGGTTGGACAACTCGATCCATAGACTATTCAATTTATTAAATGAGTTATCCTGTTGTATGTTTTGTGAAGTCAAGTCTTATTTCATGAGTTAAAGTCTTGAGGTATATTTATTGATCATGTTTCGTTGTTCAGTAGTATCATGTTAAGTTTTGTGTTTTATTTTATTATGTATGTACTCAGCTTTGTCGATTACGTGCTTTTCTGTGTGTCGATCATGGCTGTGCCCATTAATCATGTGATGACCCTTTATTGACGAGCAATTTTCGATTGAGTATTTGCCTACAGATCTGGAAGATATGATGCATCATCGGTTTTACTCATTTGGGATTTGGCAAGCATTGATGAGAGACCGCTTTCTTACTTTTATCGCTTCTTATATTTATGTTAATTTTATTAAGTTACTTCATGGATTATTTATTTAAGTTCTTTAAGTTGGTTTTAAGTTACTTTCGAGGTTTGGATTATGATTGACAATATCTATGGTTTAACTATTTAATATAGTTTTATTCAATATTTTTCTGCTGCAAAACTATGAGTAAGCCGGTACGTTTTCACACGGGCGATAATGCCTTGATAACTCTCTATTTTAGTTGGGAAAATATATGTTTTATAAAGAGTTCAGAATTGTCGGGGTGTTACACTTGTGCCTTGCGCCTAGACTCTAAGGACCCTTTGTGTAACATCCCGCCCAAATCGAACCCTTTTAATATTAATAAAACTCGTTTGAGGGGAAATCAACGAGGGTTCGACTTGGAGGGAGTGTTACCGCCGCACTCAACTCCTTGGAATTAAGTGCAAGGCTAAGTAACCAAAACATATTCGTTCTAAATTAATTAAAACAAGTCCTGACAACCAAATTAAACTTGTTCGTTAAGTACTAAATACTAAATGTTTCAGAGTTCTAGCGGAAGCAAAATAATAAACTAGGTGGATGACACTTCTAGTTGATCTCACACTGTTCCCCTCGATCACCCACCTGCAAAGAAACATTGAAAAGAGACAAGAGAGACAAGCTCCCAAAAATCAGATAAACCGAGTAATTCCAACTTCATCCCGTAAAAATACTAAACTTAAAATAGTTGAAAGTAATATATAAGTCAAGTTGAAAAGCATAACATGTATGTACAATTAATAAGCACGTAAGTAACACTAACTTCACATTTCAATATTATCCAATTACTTAAATAGAAGGAAGATAACGCTAGTAAGCCGGGACTAGTCCCGTTATCCACTTACTATAAGAACAAACAAGATATGTATAAGCATAGGCCGGGACTCGTCCCGTTATCCACCTATCACAATAACAGAAGGTGTGAGTATAGGCCGGGACTCGTCCCGTTATCCACCTACCTCAATAACAGAAAGTGTGTGTATAGGTCGGGACTCGTCCCGTTATCCACCTATCACAATAACAGAACGAGTGAGTATAGGCCGGGACTCGTCCCTTTATCCACCTATCTCAATAACAGAATATGTGTTTATAGGCCGGGACTTGTCCCATTAACCACCTATCACAATAATGGTCAATCCAACGTCATAACTTTAATTCACACACTGGTTCAACATCCCATTTTAAATTACAACCACACTTGGTTCCATTTCAACAATCCATACATTAATTAGTTGTCATAAGTTCGTACACATAGTCATGATTTCCGATTTTCCATTTATAATGTTTTCATATTGATAATACCATAAGAATAATAGAGCAAACAACAACAACAACAACAACAACAACAACAACAACAACAACAACAACAACAACAATAAGAATAATAATAATAACTTCACTTATATGAATAATCGTTTAATAATAATATCCTTTAATAATAGTAATAATAATAATAATAACCATAATAACAATAATAATACGTTGATAACAATAACAATAACCATAACCATAACCATAACTCATCATTCATAATCCAAGATTCATAACCATAATCCGCAATTATAATTGACAATTTATAAATCCATAATCCATAATCCACAATCATAATCATAATTCATAAGTCATAAATAATAATCCATATTCATAATCCATAATTATAATCCACTTTTAAAATCCATAGTCATACTTGATTCACATAGTCACGTAATTAATTCACATATTTACAAGATTAAATTGTTTTATATCTTACGGAATCTACTTGTGGATGAACATTGGTAATTACCTCTTGAAGCGTGCTTGAAAACTAAATCACGATCGAATCAACACTCTTGGAAATCCTCGTCTACGCAATTGGAGTCTATAATTAAACGAGATCTAAAATTAGTTACCTAAATAACCCCATATAATTTTATAAATGAACAACTTGAATAATTTAAATAACTTAAACAAAATTTATTAATTACTTCAAAAGAGTTTCATAAATCAAAGTTTATGGTTTCAAATTATTTATAAAAATCATTTTAAGTACTTAGAAATTACTTTAACTTTAATTTTCATTAACTTAAACTATTATTCCAAATATAGAAAACTAACTTTATTTTATAAAAAAGAAATATGTTTAAGTCATTAAAGACTAAGTCTAACATTATTTAAGCAACAAATTAATTTTAAATAAGTAAAGAAATCTTTTTTTATATATAAATAAAAACGTGATAAAAAGGGGGGGGAGATTACTGATTCAATATGAATCAGTTTAAGAGAAAGGAAGAAGGGAGAATAGGGGAAGGGGAGAGGAAGAAGCAGGGGAGAAGGAGGAAGAATGGTGGTGGCTCACTGGCGGGTTTGGGGTCGCCGGCGAGGGGGCGATTCAGGCGGTCGGTTCAGGCGAGCTGGCGAGGGCAGCGGCGGCTGGGCGGTTTCAGGCGTGGTTCGTGGAGACAGAGCAGCGAGCAGGGGGTTCTGCTCGTGTGGTTGGGACGAGGGACGCAGCATAGGGATGCTCAGTGGTGCGCAAGGATGAGGGTGGTTGGGTTGGTTCTGGGCGAGAGGTGGTGGTGCGAGGAGGAGCGCACGGTGGTTGGAGGTGGTGGTCGTTTGGTGGTCCGGTGGTGGTGGTTTTAAAACTTTATTTTTCCAAAACAAAATCAGGAATTCAGAAATTAAAATGGAAAAGAAGGAGATTGAAGAGGAGAGTGAAGCAAACCTTGAAAGTGTGGTTTGCTTGAGTAATTGAATGGGTATAACTCAGTATTTATAGAGGAATTGGGTCAGATTTTTGAGCTTGGAGTCAAGCTCCATGAATGGTGAAGATATGAGAGTTGAACTTTGAGATTTGCTTTTTGACTATAGACTGAATTCTTCTGATTTGTTCAGTTTTTAGCTTGATTTTGCAAAGATATTATTACTAAAGTAATTAAGATGTTTGAATTTGACTCCATCGTTGGAGAGTCATGTGATAGGGGAGGAGAGGAAGAAGATGTCTGATTTTCTCATTCTATTGTTTGGTTTTTCCTTTTTGTTTTTGTTTGGGTTAAACTATTAAATGGCTAATGGTCTTTTAATTGAGCTTGAGTCTTAAATAGTTGGGCTCATATATGTACTAGATAGATGGATACAAGATGGCTAATTTTACAAGTAAAATTCAAAAGAAAATAATTAAATAAATTTATAAGCAAATGTCAATCATAAATGTATTTCAATATACACGTTTATCAAATATTTCATAAACTCAATTGTATCAATTATAATAAAAGTATTTATTAAATAAAATAACTTATCAATAAACATATTTAAATGAGAATAATTTATATCAAAAATAATTAGTGAGTTTAAAATCATAATAGACTCAATACTTTAATAGAACTCAAAATTTTTAAATTAACACGTATTTTCGCTAATAACATAATTTATAACGTAATTAATAAGTTTTAAAACTAATAATATAATTTTGAAATTTGGGGTATTACACTTTGCGTCTCGGTGCGCCTTGCGCCTTTTAAAACTAAGGCCCCATCACATTATCACCTCCTTCGTCTGATCCAAAGTCCGATACCTTTTTCATCCAAGGATCATTTTCACCATCATCTTTTATCTTCAAACCTTGCATTCTCTTTTCTGATTGATCTCAATCCTTTTTGCAAACACAAATTTCAATGCTTTCGGGGGAGAGTTGGGATTTTTTTTCATCAGTTCTAGATGCACTAAATGTTATCTCGGAAACAATTGTTGAGGCAGGTATTACAAGTACATTGCTTCTAACCATTGCCAATATTGGAAATTGTTGCTCATGTTGCTTCCACCATCTAAGTATTTCAAAATACTCATCTATTTCAAACTGAAAAGAATAATACTTGTTGATTTGTGCATATTAAATCAAAAAGTCTTTCTAGAACATATTTACAATTTAAAGTATATGATTCAAATTATAAGAGATATTTTAACAACCGTATTGAAATTCTAACAATTGCTTCAAGCCTTCGGGCTTAAGATCAGTGTCTAGAAGTGCAATCAACCCGTACATGATTGGAAATTCATCAAAAATTTATTCCACTTCTCTTCATATTGCACAAAATATTGTTAATATCAGGGTCATCTACACTAAGGTTAGTAGCAATAACAATCTTGATACACTCAGTTACAACTAATGCACATTGGGTTAATAAACATGAAAAAATGTTAGTAGCATCATTAAAACATTTCAAACATCACGAACAAGAATGACAATGGTCCATTAGTCATCAATAATCAAATTAGTAGGGTCCGACTATGCATCATTGAAGAGAATGATGAGAACCTCATGGTAAGCAATATCTTAATTCAACTTGTAAGTGGAACCACAACGGGCGAAGTGTCAATAGTCCATTCACGCTTCCTCATAGCGTCTCCTAAAACTTCTCATTACTTAATCCATATAGTAACATTTCTAATAGACAATCAATGGTTCTAATTCAGCCATACTTTCTTGGACAGATAAGTTCAAGATATGGGTACATTAACTAGCATGTAATAACTCATCACCACCTAAAAGAAGCAACAATTTGGGATCCTTTATCAAAACTTTTATGGCTTTCGTCTTAGCACTAGCATAAATCGAGAGACGAAGAAAAAGTTCTACATATAAATTATATATTTACAAACCATTCTAAATAAAAGTTTTTATGTTGTAACCGTTATGCCTCTCAAGCATAACCTGAAAACAAATGACGCTTTTTCATAAAGACCAATCATCATCAACCCATTGTGTAGTAATACAAAAAAAAGGCTCTTGGCAACAATAAGTCAATGTATCACATGATAAGCTAACTCTAGAAAACATTGCATGAAACATTTCGTAAGAGAACTGCGATCGACATGGTAAAGTTGTTTGGTGTGGTTTTAAAGCGTGTTTCGAGGAATACTCCTAAAAGTCGTCTTTAGATTAGTTCTATCGAACTCTTCATAATTTGATTATCGCCATGACTGAAGGGCAATTATTCAGTGAAAACGAAACTTGGAAAATCTTTGATCATTTTATCTCTATTATAAAGTAAAGGTTTACCTCCACCGGCTTCGTTAGTAAAATCCAGATAACTATGATTGAAGGCCTCTTTTTGTCCCTTGGGTGTTCTTAGGCGTCATTTGGTGTACTTCTCTCAAATGATGACCCAACGTTCTTGTACCACTATCTTGTATTCATTTCTACTTAGCTAGCTTAGGTGGTTCGGGATTTTGCATAACAGACAAAGGCAACTATATCTTATTGCCCCCTAGTTTCGATGGAGTGGTCGGCAACATTTATCTTTTCATAAAATAGTCAGACGTAAGAAGATCATCGCTTGACGACCTTCCTGAGATTCTTCTTCTTCTACCTGTTATAGCACAATACCAGATACATGAATGAGAAAAACTATGACATTTAATTTGATGCAAAAGTAATTAATCTTCAAATTCAATAGTTACTAACATTTTATTGTTTGAACATTATTAAAAGTGACATAATTATTTAGAATTATTAATATTACTTTTGATAATTCAAACTAACAATATTAAATGTTTTACTAATATCTTAGTACTGTAATTATTAACGTCATATGGGTTTTATTTTCTACTGGAGTATTAATTACTCCATTTATCCCAAAATATAAGTCTCATTTCCTTATATGGTGTCCCAAAATATAAGACATATTTTTAAAATCCCCAAAACATCCTCATATTACCATTAAAAACTGGTCCATAGTTAAGACATAAATGGAATCTTTAATTTATCTTTTCTCTTTTTTATATTTAATTTATTGCTTAATTATGTCAAATACTCACATGTGACCGTTTCACCAAAATTCATTCATTTTTCTTCTTTGTTTCAGAAACTTCATTTTCCTCTTTCTCCTCTTTTCCTCCTTTCACACCTCCTTTTACACCTCACTTTATTTTCCTCTTTTCCTCGCTCTCCTCAGTAGCATTTTGGACCAACAAAAGTAGAGTAGAGTAGCAATTTGGCTTGCAGAGGTGTTAAACAGAGTAGAGTAGAGTAGCATTTTCCTGTTACTCCTCTTCTCCGTTTTTAGAGTTTTGTCGATTAGATTTTTTTGTTTTCAAAGTTGCAAAATTCGAAGAAAAACCCATTTTCCGATTTTGAAGACTCAATATTTTTGTGATAATTAGGCTCTCTTTTAATGTCTGGTTAGTTTCCTCCCTTTTTCTTCGCGATTTAACATCATTTGGTCTTCAGTATGACATATCCTCCTATCTGTATTATTCTGATTGCTTTGTCGGAGATGCCTTCTATTGAAAGATAAGTAGTTGGACAGTCAAAAATCCCATATAAAGGCCCCAAAGACACGACACAAGAAAGGAGGAAAAGTTTGAAGAACTAAAACTGAATATTCTTTCCACCCCAGGAATCCAAAACGAAAATTTGAAAGCCGAGGTTACCTTTGGTAACCACGCCACAAATTTCTCCAACGAAAGAAATCGGTGTGATGATTCCTAGCAAAAATACGAGAGGATTTGTTCTATATCTGATGTTTGTTCTCGCTGGCGAAAGGGTACGCCCACAGATCGCTAGGACCGAGAAAGGAAAAGCCATACTAAAAAAGCAAGGGTCTATTTTGCGTGAGGTTCCATCCAACTGAGCAACGAATACTAGAAAAGTTCGTAGTTCACCATCCCCATTCGGTCTTACCTGATTGCCAAAGTAGACAATGACACGAGTGTTCAAATCTTTTGAATCAGGAACCTAATTCAAAACTTCATGCACGTGAAAAACTCGAATAAAAAGCTTTTTGGATTCCTCTTAGAGACCTTGTATGTCCTAGTTGGAGACGGTTCAAAGCAACATTTTACTATAGCCAACAATCGTTTTTTCTGACATATACAACAAAAGGACTGTTAATTGAATATGGAGATCTTGTAGAAATTAGGGGTTTTGAATCTTGAAGATTATGAGAGAGAATTGCTTTAGGTTTTGAGTGAAATAAACAATGCGATGACAATTTATAAAAGAGGGAGATTGCTTGAGAGTTTGCCATGTTGCGCATTTCGTTTGTGAGCCGCCACATGTCTCACCTTTTATGGGCTAAATGACACGTGGACAAAATTATTTTGCTATAGTAAGGTATATAGAATATAATTATTTGTGTTGAATATTCTACTAAATCCATGAACTTGCCTAATCACATCTAGAAAGGAAATTATGTTAATATAACATTTATATTCGAATTGAAATTAATGCTTATACAAAAATTACATATTGTAATTAAAACTTACCGAAATAGTAAACATTACTAAGCTTCTTCGCCAATATAAGCTCAAAGGTAATAAACTTAAATCTATGTTGAGGAATATTTAATTCACTACAATTGTCTATGAAAGAACAGAAGTTTATGATTATTTTATAACTATATCGAGTTGCTTGTTATAATCCTATATTTTCAAAAACTTTAAATTTCGAAAATTGTCTTATTTCTCCTTCTTGAATTTTTTGGCCAAAATGCAATGACTGTTAAAATAGAAGAGGGAGATTGCATGAGAGCATGCCATAGCCTTTCATTTGTGCATTGCCATGTGTCCCACCTTTTATGTGTCAATCGACATGTGGACCAAATGATTTTGCTTTATATATATATATAATAATAATTATTTATGTTGATATTCTACTAAACTGGCAAGCTTGTCCAATTACTTCTAGAAAGGAAAATATTTTAATATAACATCTATATTCGAATTGAAATTAATAATACTACAAAAATAACATATTGTATTTAATCTAACCAAAATAGTAAATATCACTAAACTTCTTTGCCAATATGTCTTCAAAGGTGATTGATTAAGGTCATATCTTTAGCTTATTATATTTCATTGCGTAAATTTGAGACCTTAAATTTTCTAATTGCTTAAATTAAAGTCCGAAATTAAACCAACACAAATATCTTATTTTATTACCAAAAATTTACTAATCTATCCTCATTAACTTATAAGCAAAAAGCCTTAGCTTTTCACCCTAAAACATTAACTTTAATTGAGATTGAAAACAAGTTATGATAACAAATGCTTTAAAACCTTAACTTTTGGACCTATTGATTTGGTTTTACATTAAACTCAATATAAGACCATCTTTTACAAGAATTTGTAAAGCAACTGAATCTCAAAAATAATTTTCTTTTGAAAAACTACTCCTTTTTGAAGTTGGAAGATATTGTATTTTCATATGTATGAGAAATTTTTAGATCAATTATTCTGAAATGAGAAAGAAACACCATCTAAAATGGTTAGTTAATTTTAGAGCTTAAGAAATTTAGATAATCTTAAGTAAAATGTAGGAAATAATAAGCTCGGTGGCACGAAGTGAAGAGTAATACTACTATTAGAGACACTAAATCTTTTAATGGTGATGAATATCGATTTTTGAAATTTCCAACTAAAAGTTTAGAAGAAACAAATATCTAATAGAATCAAGAGGTCATTATACACACTTATTTACCCTTTCTCGATTATGTCATTAATCAAGATGTCATTTTTCTCTCTGTCCTATAATTGGGTAAAATGTCTAATTGCCGACAATATCCACTCGATGATTTTTTCAAAAAACATGGAAACAATGAACCAGCCCTTAAAAACGGTTCCTCCATGGGAGAACCGGTCCTGGAAACCGGTTCAACCATAGGAGTACCAGTTTCACAGAACTGGTACCTCCATGGTTGAACCGATTTGTAGGACCGATTCTCTCTCAGTGGCCAGTTCACCTTAGTTCTTCAAAATTCCGAGCACGGCGGCGGTGAAGATCTCGTGGAGGTGGGCAGCAAGGGTCTCATGTGGTGCACGGCAATTGGTCATGGGGGGTTGTGACCTGTGAGAATAGGAGAGGGAAGGGGAAAGGAAAAGGGGAGGATAAATTGGTATTTACCATATTTGTTGTGAGCGTTTTTTGTATTTTTATAGGCATTATTTAACTCTTTACAAGAAAAATACACTATAATTAAGTGAATCATCCATCCATCTAAAAGAACTAAAATACTTTGATGATTTAAGAAAATGCAAATTGAAGGAGGGCCCACAACCCAACAATTTTAACTTAACAAAGCACAATGATGACGGTTACTCAAGACAAGTAGTGGCCCAATATGATTAAATTATGCATCCTCCAAATATTATTGCATATGAAAGCAACCACTTCTATATTGACATCGTTACTCAACGGCAATCATCAATTCTTTTTCTTTTCTGTCTTTATTAATTATTAGTAATAGTCTTTACCCTTTTCTTTTGTTTTTAACTTTTCCCTTTTCCTTTTGTAGGGGCAAAGTTAAGACATCTTTGACATTTACAGCTATATTTCAACTTTTATATTTTCTTATTATTATTTTATAATATACACAGAAAAATGGAAGGAAAAAAAAGAAAAGCTGTGTAAAGAATTTTCTTTCTTATACTAATATGAGCAAAAAAAGGAAGCAAGAAGATATAAACATAGCGAAAATTATAAGGTACTTCCGATGGTACATAGAGATATGTACTCTAAGGTGTACATTATAAGTGTTGCAGACATCATGGGCCATTATAATTTACAGCATAATTCCTTTCCTTCAGATATGAACCCCTCCCTTTAATCTGTACATCATGGGGTGACAGTAATTATGTAGGGAAGAAATATAACCTCAACTTCTGCTCAGTTTTTTATGAGCATTTTGGTTCAAACTCTTCTGCTACAGCTATGTGATCTAGAGCTCGAAATCTTCGCTGGATTTTCTGAGCAACAATCTCCAGTTGACAACTCGTAGGATTGATTTACACAGTTTCGAGTTTTAGGATGGTACCTGCCGGTCCTCAACCAGAATCTAGATATTTTGGTGATTTAGATTTTCTTCCACTCATTTGCCTTGTTTCTTCCCTGCAGGGTGGACAATCAAGCAACATGAATACATCTCACAGAGATGAGTGAATGACTTAATCAAATAGCTCTGATTCTATGGCAAATTTATGACAATTCGTAATGCATCCAATCATCCAAACGACAATAACATGAAATGGGTTCTTTTAAATAGGGGCATTGAGGAAATCTTAGCATCTAGGTAGCGTTATGTTCAACTTATTTTGACTTTAAGTTCTGAGGAGCTTATAAAAAGAAATTCAGATTGATTCAGCCAAGTCAAAATGAGTTGTGAATAGAACACATACTTAGTAATAGTATTATACAGAATTTCAGATCCATATCAACCAGATTGACAAGAATCCTTTTAGCATTGACAATTTACAGATTTTGCAGTTGTACACCATTAACTTGGATAGTGGAGTGAACATTAGTGCAGTTTAGAACCAACTTAGTCAATCAAGTACTGAAATGATGGTTTTTATTCCCGGAAATTTTCTGAAATTCAGCAAACATCAGTCATCATGTTTGCTAGAAAATCATATCCGTGGACCTACGAGTTCAACATCCTTGTAAGGCGAAAAGGACAAGAGAAAAGGAAAGTTGAAAAGGAAGGGATAAGAATAAGTAGCTAGGTTATAGAATGATTTGTTGGGAATTTAGGTCGTGATTGGAAGAAATTCAATGCACTAAGACTTTAGTTGGAAAAGTTAAAACCAAGGACAGCCTTAGTTTAGTTCAATCAAGTGTCAAAGAGAACAAAATATGGTTATTTGGTCCAAAAGTAGACGAAACAAAACCATTTGGTGAGAGCAAAATATGGTTTTTGGTCATTACCTTTTTGAAACCAAGATCTTCGAACTGCCTGGCGAATCTGACGTTCATGTCTTTCTAAAAGTTCATCGATTCGATGAGATTGAGATAACAATGGTCCTGAAAATTCAACCTTGTCTTCTTGACCCTGAAACCCACAATTACATCAGTAAGTTACTGATGTTCAGAAAATTTGAAAGTAATATCTTAACATAAAGCTATGAATATGATATGGCAACCCAAAGAAAACCATTCTCAACCAAAACCAATCCTGCTCCCTCTCAATTCAGACATCAACATTGCTTGTATTAAGTTTGATAATCAGTGCGCTGTCAGAAAAGTATTAGGTTTACATATAGGTGTGATATAGCCCTAGCTAAGAGATATGCAAAAGTGACATGATTTGATATAATTCTTCTTTAATTATGTCGAAGTTGATACATGATTAGCTCTGATAATATGAACTAACCATGTGGTTTCTCTTTGCTCCCATCTCCTTCTGATAAAGTGCTAATGATAGTTCCTGTGAATGGTACTCATCCGAGGCATCAAAAGATTCGGGCCGATCAAATTGGCTCCATTGTCTCCTAACTGTATGCTTCAGCGCCTCATAGTAATCATGTCCTCTAGAAAAGGCACGAGCTCCTAAAGACATATCCCCGATTTCAGGCTTCTTTACATCCGAATTTGTTATATCATTTGATGTTATCGAAGTGTAATTCTCTAAACCATTAAAACTAAGCTTTGAACTAGTCCGTCGGTGTGATCTAACAAATACATCATCTCTTCGGTTTTTCGCCCATGCAAAGCCACTTGACGCTGAAACTTGCAGAGGGCCTGAATAGGGCACATCTCCTTGAGAAGCATTCTTCATATGGGAAGCCTCTTCTCGTCGATCAATTGAAGGTTTTGGTGGTTCCCTTCCTTTTATGTCTTCTTCTGGTTGAAAGAGCGCCAAACTTCCATTGATTTTGATTCTCTGTGGATCTTGAACTTGGGGTGGCAACGGCAAGTCCTGCATGGGAAGAAGTACAGCAGTTAGGATCAACTGTAACTGTTTATCGTCTCTATAATGGAAATGGGCAGACGGTCAATTAGAGAAACCTCAGCTGGCACAAGTTTACGTATGCCATTCGCTTTCTTAGTTGTCTTCCTTCCTGTTTCATGCCCACGAGCTCTTCCACTTACTTTCTTCCTGCAAAAGAACATCAAATAAAACAGTCATGCATAAGGCAAAGCTCCCAAACATCCAAAGGGACTTTTGAGACAGATATCCAAGTGTGACTCATACATCTAATCAACAGGAAAAGTCGATCGACATTTGACAACTAGACTTGTTATATATTCATATGTTAACAGCGAATATTGCATTTCAATATTAGCTCAAAGCTTTGTTTGTCCAAAATTGCATAACATTTAAAGAACTTCTTTATTAGTTACAATACTATTAGCAACAGATGTACTTATAGCCAATTTGGCATCAGTGGCCACTAACTAAAAGCAGGACTGTTTGAAGCCACACATCCAAATGGTAGCTGAGGAAAGGTCTAGCTCCAAATAAGAAATAGAGAATAGAAGCAAAAGGGAAACGAAGGGTGACAGAAGAAAGAAGATAAGAAAGATCACCTTCTAGCTTCATCTCGGCCTTTTGCATCAATTTCTTTGTTAGGTGGGTAATTCGGCAAAGTCGATGGATCACAAGCATAAGGTTTAGTGCTGAAATACTGGGAGTAAGACCAAAAGATATCCAAGATTAATAGAGATTTGAGCTATGCGACTCAAATATATATACATGAGCAAGATAGTATTTTGGTGAGATGCGGTAAGGCAAATAATGCAAGATATTCAAAAAACGAATTTGGAACTTAAAGCTCATTTATATACCTCAGAACATAGAGCAGCAGAAGCATTTCCTCGCTTATATGGCTCTACAGAGAGTAATGTTCCAATTAGGTCCACTGCATTTGCGGGCAAATCTTTACAAGTTACTAGAAGAGAGCTCTCGTATCGCTGTTGTGGCTTAAAAAGAGTGGCATGAGGAAGTTTAGATTTCTTCCAGTACTCATCAGGTGGGGACCCGCATAGTTTGAAGATTTTGTGCAGCTGTTCAACCTGTTTATCGAGTGAAACTACTTTTCTCAATATTTGGTGTAAAAATCAGCAATCAAAATGAAAATTCAATTTGTTCATGATATTGGAATTACTATCACATAGTGAATTCTGAAAAACCGTGAACTTGGCAAAAGTAATCACCTCGGTTCTCCCTTGAAGAAGAGGCTTCCCAAGAAGAACTTCTGCAAATACACAACCAACACTCCAGAGATCAACAGAGGGTCCGTAATCTGTTGCCCCCAGCAAAAGTTCAGGAGGCCGGTACCATAGAGTTACAACGCGGCTAGTTAATGGTTGTCTGTGTTTCGTACTGCAGAAATTGGCCAAACCAAAATCAGCCACCTTCAAAATTCCTTCATTATTTACCAGAAGATTTGATCCTTTGATATCTCGATGCATTACACCTCGTGAATGGCAATGCTCTAGTCCTGATAATAGCTGCTTCATATAGCACTTGACCTACATATTTTAAGAACATTTTAGAGATAATTATTGAATATGCTCACTTAGAAAATGAATTTTTTATAGTCACAAAAACACAAGTAAAACCAGCATTTTACCACTACATTATTAGATAGAGTACAACAGAGTTTCTTCCTAACAAAATATATAAAACTACAATAATGAATCAGAAAACAAGACAAACACACCTGTGACTCTGTAAACTTGATGTCAGGGCAAGATACTAGACCTGCAAGATCATGTTCCATGTACTCAAAGACAAGGTATATGCTGCATGATAATTTGGATGTAACTATTCCTTCCAACTTTATAATATTAGGATGATCAAGCCGACGAAGGATCAAGATTTCTCGCGCCATAAATCTAACACTCTCCGGCTCAAAATTGTCAAATCTCACCTTCTTCAGAGCAACTATCTTCCCAGTTTCATTGTCACGGGCCCGAAAAACACTACTGTATGTGCCTTGGCCAATCTAAGTAAAACAAAGAAAAAGAACACCAACAAGATTAGACAACATAACATGTTTCACTTCATCAGGCTGCAGATAACCACAACAAGGTTCACCTCACATAATATCTTTGTACATGTCATAAACAAAGATGATCAACCAAAAAAAGACAAAAACATAAAAAGAATCCATACTCAAACAAAAAAAACTCATTAATAGCAGCAAAAACACCAACCACAAAATCTGCCCAAACCAACAAACAGCTCTTAACACAATTAATTCGAATTAATCGAGCAATCCAATCACGGCACTCTGAGCAGTAAATCTAAAAACAGACTATGTATGAGCTGCTTACATTACAGCAAAATGCTTTCCTTACAATTCTTAACACATGGTTTCCTGATTCAGAATTGTCCTTACGCTGCTTGAAATCAAAGAAAAGTAAAAAACAAGATATACGAGGTTGTAAA